>JAJVDC010000342.1:0-19096 GCA_021436925.1 Neofusicoccum ribis
TTTTGCTTATACACGCGTTCTTTCTTTACTTTTTGCCGCACCATACACCTATCCCCACACACCTCATTCACCCCATTTATGCGTATTTCCGTAAATCCGATCATTACACGTATATAGTAGACCTCAGTAGCAATAATGAGAAAACAAGCGGCGTCTTCTTTCTCGCACCGTTTCAACACTAAGGTAAGAAGCCCGGACGCTGCGAAGATGAAGCATCCAAAATGATTTGATAGGGCCTCCCACCTTAATACAGGAAACGTCCATTTGAATAGCATGAGGGCCAAAATCAAGTACTCAACCAGCGCTTCGAAGTAGATTATTTCACTCAAGCCACCGCTCTTATAGGAAAATCTGTCTGGTGTAAGCTTGGTCTGACGATAAGATGCGAGTCGGGAGTGCCGAACGCAATCATAAATATGCCCACGAGCTATCCAAGTGCCACCACAATGGAGACGTAAGCAAAGACAGACATATACTGCCAAAATTGCAGAGGAAATTTCTCGATAAATGGTCGCATGTAAAGGTCCTCGAGGAGAATTCGTAGGTGGAAGCCCCGGTTCATCGCGTAGTTCAAGTGTACCGCCTACATTCGGTCAGCGGTCATCTCAGTCTAAGAGAGCCAGATGGTGCTACTTGAATTAGTGGATTTGCGCCAACAAAAAGACACGCGAGAGCGCCGATAGGCGGGCCGAGGTATGTATAGCGCGTGAAGGTGAAAAGAACGCTCAAGACAGCCAGAGCGATGGAAATGCAAGCGCTGATTCCATATGAAATGTAAAGGACAAGCAGACGATTTCGGTAGGCCCAGTAGAAGTTGATCATTGTGAAGAAGGATACGGCCGAGGAGAGGGCAAGCAGCCAAAATAGAGAAGTGGCCATGGCGGAGCGGCGTCGGTTCAAGATTGATCAGCATCTCGCAACGACTATAAATCTCAGAGAAGATCTCCACCCCCCGTCCCATCCAGTGGTCAGCAGATTCATCCCACGCTTGGACACAAGCCTGAACGTGGCTGCGCCTGAGCTCTGGGGAGGCTGATCGCCGTGAACGGGACATGGTCTCACAAGCGGAAGCAGGAACTTGCACGAGCGAACGATATTAGCACAGAACTCGATCACTCATTTCCAACCGGGGGGCGGAACAAGGGCTGGAGACACATGATTGACGTGCCAGCGGAACAGGGTTGTGTACATCGAAGGTGATCAAGCCATTTTCAAGTGGAATTTCTGGGTGTCCGGTGAACGACTGACCAGTTTTGGAGCGGAGCAAGAGGATAGACCACTTCCGATTACTCCGCGAAAGTAGAGGATCTATGCCCCCCTCCTTTAATCACAGGGAGCTCGCATAGCGTATGAAATTCAACATCAGTTGCTTCGAGCGTGGAAATTCGTCGAGTAAATCGCACCCTTCAGATCCCCCAGATGCGCACTTCCACCCTTATCACTATACCGTACTATAGAAATCACGGCAATCGTGGAAGTGCTTTCAGCGGGTCTTTTTATAGAATAGAGAAGCTCTCGAACTTCGTCCCCTGATATATTCCTTATGTAGGAGGCTCTTCGGATCTCGGAATAACCTTCCCCTATCACGGTTCGGACATAGTCTTAACGAACTAAAACTCCTACGGCGCAGGAGTTTACTATGGGCTACCAACGAGTGGGTCAGTCAGCGTTTTCATTTCACTTTGAACTAGCTAAGCCGAAGTACGCTTTCCTCACTAAGACACTTCGCGCTCTTTTTCCTACTATGCCCTTTGAATGAAGAAACCGCCCGGAGATACTATTCTCTCAGCGAACCGGGCTCACTATATAAGTACTGATGGAATTCATGCCAGACCGGTCTGAATTGATGAATGAATGTCTTGATTTTCTTTCTGTCGAGAAACTCCTGATGTCGAACGGTGTACGAAAAGAATATGCCGCTAATTTTCTTATTATTGCTACAGAATCGTGCTATATAAGTGTAATGATCGAATTTACGAAAATGCGCATAACTAGGGTAAATGACTTATGTAGGGGTAGGTGTATGGTGTAGTAACTAGATAAGTAGTAAAACGTGTATGGAACAAGGAGGTAAAACACATGATTGCGGGCCAATGTGGTTGATACCTGGTGTCTAGCCCAAGACGTCTCAGAATGAATGAGTAAGCTAGTGAATAGGGTTTTTTTTTAGGATATGAGGTTTAGTGTCACGACTCGCCCCTTGGCTGGACATTAAAACGGTTATTGCACTACGTGCAAGGATCTCAAAATTGGAGAGGGAAAGAATAACGGGAAGGAATGTAGTTTGATTATCCTTGACCCGTTGGCGATGTTCGACTGAGAGATCCTTCTCGAAGCTTCTATCACGTCCAGGCTCCAACCTGTCACACTTAGTAGCATGCACTGGTAATAGTACAGCGTCGTTCCTTTGCAAGTCGACTGTTTTATACCTAACGCCAGTAGAGGAAAGGTCTGATAACAGTTCTCGAACATTCGTTGTGGAAAAAATATAAGATATGTATTAGAGCCTACCTCCGGTCCTCGCTGGTGAATAGAGGTTAAATAAAGAAATTCATACAACGATAAATGAAATGTTCTTAACGAAGGCTGCTAGGGATGTAGACTAGTCAAGGTAGAAAGCTGCATATCCATACTTTTCCAGATCCAACACCAATACCAACGCTCCTCTCCGACACGATCGAGCAAGAGGGTCGATACTCAGACGGTAGCCAGAGCACATGCTCGCCTTTATATGTGATCCATGCCCCATCTGTACTAACGCCCGCGCCTTGATATTGAGGCCTCGTATCATCTACTATTTGAGAAACTAGTGATGTTGTGATAGCGATAGCACCAATCTCAGTGTGGAGATATGAGCCCGTTGTATCAAACGAAATTTTTCTAAGGGATTTGCCAATTTCAAGCGTTTGTAGGCACGCGCCGCTGCTGGCGTTCCAGATCTTGACGGTGTTGTCGTCCGACGCCGACGCCAGCCGGGTCGAGTCGTGAGAGAAGGCCACAGACTGGACCCAATCGCTGTGGCCCTCAAGCGTCTGCAGGCACGCGCCGGTACTGGCGTCCCAGATCTTGACGGTGCTGTCGTCCGACGCCGACGCCAGCCGGGTCGAGTCGTGAGAGAAGGCCACGGACCGGACCCAATCGCTGTGGCCCTCGAGCGTCTGCAGGCAAGCACTCCATGCATCTCCAACATACGGTCTTATCGTTACCCACTTTGGCTCTTCTTTTTCAAAATGTTTTCTGACTAAGCTACCCGCTGGGCTAAACAGGAGCGCCGACGCATATGCCTGAAGTGGACTGTGCTCGATTGCAACTTTGTGAGACATGATGAACCGACAAGCATCTTTAACAAGGTGGCTTAGCTGAACTGCATTTGGCATTTTCTGATGTTTCTTAGCTTGTTATTTATGTAAGTGCATGGCCGGCTCAGAACGTACCTGGACCAACATCTCTAGCTTCGCAATAGAATCAACTCCCTTGGACATAGCCTTGCAAAGGCTAAGGCTTTCTAGCCAGTAGAGATACTTCTGCCTTAGAAATGTGTCGACAGGGCCTTCGTCTTGGAGAGCCACTGTGTGGTCTTGTGAAGTGTTGTGGTGTGAATCGGTGAGGTGATCGACCCAATAGGGACACGCGTAGCATGACGCTGCTAGCGGGTCTGGATCCGGCTTGTTGATCTTCTCGGCAGGATGCCCCAACGGATAACCCCTTTTTTTCAGGTTATACATGTCTCGACGAAGTGTCGAAGACATGATTTGGAGGGACGCAGAAAAAATGGCGTGATGGACGTCTGACGTTCCAGACGGGAATATCTCGTCGAAAGCCCCTTTGGATGTCCCCTTGGATTGTCTTAAAAGAAAGTCCTTTGCCGACTGATGCACAAAGTAGACAGTCTCCTCCCGCAAAGCAAGGAATGAGCCGCAGGAGCTGACGATCTTATGCAGTGCTCCAGGATACTTGACTAGATGTTGGAGTCGTCGGTCTTGGAGTCCGCTTACTAGAGAAGTCAACTCTTTGATCGTGATTGGTCGGTACATGAGAGCCACCAAAGCCAGTATCTGCTTGCACACTTTAGCATCAGGCTGTTTGCTAATCTGTTGGATCATCTGTTTGTAAAGGGCGTCAAGCCCAGGTGGGAAGTCATTCAACTTTTCCTGGACGTCCCATACTGAAATCGGTTTAAGCTCTTCGCACACCAATGCTACCCAGAGAAAGGTGTCGTTCGCATTCGACTTTAGATACTTCAGCACAACCTCTTGGAGTTCCTTGTCTTCTTTCAGATTCGCGAGGTTATCCACCTTATGTTTGATGAAGGTGCTGACGGCTGCCGAGACTGACTCTGCGTTGAGTTCGAGGCTCAGCTTCACCTTGTGACCAGCCTGCTGTAGACGCTCCTCGATATTCGGCCAGTTACGGCTCGAGATAATCCACTTGACGCGTGAGGACAACGAACAGTTCTGAGCGATGAAGTCCAGTAGAGCGTCCAGGCCTGTGGTGCACTCATCGAGCGCATCAACGATCAAGTACGTTTTTTCCAGGTTTTCGTCGTTCAGAATGTTTGTAAAGATCTTCTCCATGGCAACCCAGGCGTTAGCATCGGTGAAAGCCTTTTCGCCGGCCCCGTCGTACTTCTCCCGTACGTGCGAGATCAGCGATGGCTGCTGATCGACCAGAAAGTACACCAGGCCTCGCAGCACAGCTGTGGCGCTATTGATACGCGAGTCTGTAGCCTGGCAGAAGAAGTATACCGGATGGTGTGCCGTATTCAACTTCTGCAGCTCGTCGATGATCCCACATAGCAGCATCGTCTTGCCCTTGCCAGGATCTGCCTTGACCCACAGCAGCCGACTTTGTGGGTCATCGCGCCACCTTTTGAAGTCGGAATTTTCAAGGACCCATTTGTAAGAGTCCTTAATGAGGCCGCCTTTGAGACTTTCGAGGCGCTTCTTGTCATCTCGAGGATCAGTAACGTATAGGTCTTTCAGACAACTTTTGTACTCGTCGGACTCGTGGATCGCGTTCTGCTGCTTGGTCTGTTCCTGAATAGCTGAGCTGATTTGGTCGAGCTTACTATACTGCTCCTCAGCTGTCGTGGCAATATCGCGAAGAATTCCCTGGATCCTGACTGTGTTGTATTGCTCTGAGTCCTGTCGCACAGCTTCTTCCGCAGCTTTTATGTCGTTCAGCTTGCCGTCCCAGTTGTCGAACTTGACCAGATCCCGTACGAACACCGAAAACCGTCCACAGTAGTAGGAGCACACGCTCTTCATCTGATACAGCAACAGCTGTGCATACAGATGGGTGACTCTCTCCTCAAGCTCGCCCCGCAAGCCTTGCTGGTGCGGCTGGATATTCTCATCTAGCAGTAGGCTCGACAGCTCCCAGTACCAGTCCATCCTTGACACGACATAGACGATTCCTTCCCGTCTAAAGCTTGCCTCGGTAAGTGGGTTCATAAGGATCTTGACACAGAACGTTAGCGCTAGAATCCTGTCCCAATGACAGCGGTACCGACCTGGACCCCAATGCACACCCCGACCCAGACAAGAGCCGCCTCGTGCGACGCTTGGACCGCGTTGTCTACGACTTTCTTGAAAACCTTGGCAAACTCAATGCTGCTTTGTATGCCTTGTTTCGTGTTGTCCTCCTCCTTTATTCTCTGTGCGCCGTTTTCAACGAGCTGACCCATCTGCTTTTTGCGTTTCTCTACATCTTGTTCAATCTTATTGCTCGGCGCCGTATCGTCCGTAGAGTCAGGGTGTGAAGGGGTCAGAAAGTCGGCATCTTCTTGGCGGAGTTGAGCGGATAGAATACACTCGTAACCGTCGACTGTCTTTGAGTCTTCGTTCCTTGCCTGATCGTACGCGTTATTCCACAGTCGCTCTCGTAAGCTGTATGGAGAAGCGGCACGATTAGACGCAGCTGATGGGTGTGGGGCCGTCGCTGCATCCGTATCGCTGGGAGGTGTAGATGTAGAAGGCTGAGGGATTGCGATGTTCTTGTCTGGCGGCGGAGTAGGTGAGGGGCTTTGCCCTACAGGGCGTGGCTGGGCTAAGGCCGAATTACATGGCGCGTCCTTAGGTGCGGAGCAGGCCTGTACAGTGCTGGCGGGCGGCTCCTTTCTGCCAAATTTGGCTTTGATCCGTTCGAAACAGCCCATAGTACGACTACCAGGTGACGCGCTTCGGTATAGGAGAGTTAAAAGGTGGCAGAGTGGTGCCTCTATGTTCGAGAGGTACAAAGGCCACGAGCTGCGAACGATGCCGGATGCAGGTCGTGCTTTGACGTGTTCTCGACGGAGATCAGATGAAAGAAAGATGGCTTAGATATCGTAACCACTGCCGGGGAGGATGGCCAAAACGTTCGGGCACAGGGTCGCGACAGATGGGAAGATGGCGTGTGAGGTGGCAGAGGGGTTTTAGAGCAGTCTCTTTCGCAAACAGGACTGAAGCGAGGCGCCACCAGCTTCGAATGTCTTGGCTGACCGGGATCTTGCCTCGATACGGTGTTTTGATGCATATTTCTGGGGCTGAAGGCAGTGCTTGGGCCCATGCGGGCCGCCCCGCCCGGCCGTCATTGGATTTGTTTAAAGCCGCTTAGGCCACCACTGTTCAGAAAACACGTGGCCCGAGGCACACGCCTACGATGCAGTCTTTTACTGGCCATTAAGACTTCTCTAGAAAGCCACCCACCCAAGGGGACTGCATATTCGATCGGGGTCTTTCCTCAGACAAGCCCGACGTACTAAGCCCGACATACTCCTACGAACTCTTCTAAACGCGAATTGGACCTCGGTCCTACAGTGTCAGCAGATTAAGATGAGGGGGCGGATACACGACCGTTGGCACGTCGGGGCGCCTCCAACGCGACCGTACCGACTACTGCGCCCTCCACCGAGGCAAACTAACCGTTGAGCGCCGGTCTCGCGTGTCAATTACTACTAAGCTACCAAGGGCACTAACTCTGAATGACATTATCGACATACTTAGCGGTCTCCCCGGGCAGAACAAAGCGCTTACCGAACAGAATAAGGCCCTGATGGAGCAGGACGCCAGGAATAAGGATATCAGACAGTTATTCAGCACGCTTGAAATATTCGATGAGACGCAGGCCAAGGTAGAGGAATACATAGGAAAGATGGAACAGTATATGACCGCGCTTGTTGAGACGACGCGTAGGAGCCTAAGCTTACAATCTCAGATCAACGCCACGCACGCGAACGCGCTCCGAGGAGCTCCGCCGATACCTGCGAACAGCAGTCCATCGTCCATCGTCCCTCGCCGCCGTTCCAGTGCGCATGAACCACGCGACGGCCCATAAGGTTCAGATAGCACTACCCGCATTCGAGCTCAGCCATACCAATGCCAACGTTAGAGTCGTAAACCCTTCGCGCGCGGCTGCAACCGGCGCTCGAAGAGTAGGAAGCTACAAAGGAAGTCAAGTGCTGCGGAATCACAAGGAACCCGAGCGATACGGTCAAGGTGCGCGTTTCCTTCCGGACGGAAGTGGAAGAGGAGCTCGTCAGGTCGAACCTCGAATGGCTAGAGACGGCCTTCCGAGGGCAAGGATCCAGGGGCGCCAGCGGCGCCCGGTTAAGGTAGACAATGTCAATAAGTTGGCCGTTCTGAACGATGACCACACTACGGTGCGCACCGATGCATGCGAAAATATTGGCGCTGAGAACGACGTCGAAGTAATGCAGGTTCACTGGCTAAGCAAGCTAAGCAGCCGTCCCTAGGGGTCGGTGGTGATCTATCTTGCTACGAAGAGCGAGGCTGACACGCTGCTCGCTAGGAGAGTGATCGATATAGGCGGGGGCAGCCGCTACATGGGTTTTAGAGATCGCATCTCAAGATTTCGGAGTTGAGTCGAATTCATTTACCCTGACCCGTCGCCCTGAGCGATACGCAGGCTAACTTTATTGAGGGTGGTTCAAAACTAGAATCGTGAGGATGAGAGACGCTCTTCACCACTAAGCTTCAAACCTCCATAGTAAAGGGCCATCTCGTTGAAAAACGTCGCTGAGGCTCATGGTGAAAAGGCTCTGCTTCTAGAATCCAGGGTGCTGAACGGATGGGACGGATTGAAGGGAACATGTAGCGAATCATGTCATTGTGTAAGATGTTGTGAAGTTGTAAAACAGTGCGTAGGTGACTAAGCGTAACATGACTGGGCATTTATAGGGGGGGAATTGCCAAATTGAGTTGTATGAGAAAATGAGCGTATACCTGCTTAGGCAATGGCTTGGTCAAGCCGCCTGCTGAGGTTTTAGCAGATGCTGACCAGAGAAGTCTAATCCTGCCATGTCGAATTTCCCGGCGTAACCAATGGTTGTGGACATCAACATGGCGAAGCTTGATGATAAGCTTGCTTGCCTTCTCCTCAAGCAGACGAATTGTTTGATGGCTGTTACATTGAAATGAGGTAGAACGGCCAGGGGAGAAGTGAATTGCAGAGAAGAACCTGGAGCTTGACTCTAGCATTCTGAATCTTCCCCTTGGTATGCCGCCTCTCCTTTTACTTGCCGATCAGTCATTTCCGTCTCCGAATCCGCTTGGGTCGGAGATAGATCGGAATATTCCCACTCCTTGCCGCCCTCCTCTCCCAGTGCAGCTCCCCCATCCCCAACGCTCATCGTATTCCCCGATTTATCCGTCACTCCCCAAATCGGTTGTCCATACCCGCCAGCGTCTCCCTGCGCTCTTGTGGAAGCTTCCGAGGGCGATGACTCTCCTAGTAAACGGGCTAACGGCGATGGACTGTGTGTCGAAAGCGGGGAGAGGTTGCCTTCCACTTGTCCGTCTTCACTTTCGTTATCGACCTCCACCTCTATGCTATTATCATGCGCAGAAGAAAAGCTAGCACGGGTTGATAGTGAACCTCTGGTCTGTGCTGTGTCAGTCGTACTCGCCACATCCTCGATACTCTCACCGCTTGCAGAGCGCCGTCGCTCAGCTCGCGTGCGAGTGAACTTTAGTAGATCTGACTGAGCGCTCTCACCGCTAATAGTGGATCGCACTGTCCTCAGGATTGCCTGTAGGATCGCCTTTCTCAGGTTATTAGACTTAGATCTGATAATCTGCTCTTGACAACTCACCTGTGGACTCCTTTCCCCACCCACATCCCAGTCAGTACTCTCCAGCATGTCCCGGACATTAATTCCTGTTTCCTGAATATCTCTTACACACATATCCCTCTCCTCACGAACTTGGTCCAACGCATTGTCTCTCTCTTCTTCAATTACCATTTCCATTTGCTGCTGTGCCTGATAAATGAGATCATCATATGTGCCATCGTCATCTATAACCTTCCTCACGACGGCAGGAAGGTGTTCTTGGACGATAGGCTCCATTACACCCGCGAAAGGATGCTGAACAGCTCCGTCTTGCTCTGTAACGGACTGCGAGGCATCCGGAGCATAACTCCTGTGAATTCCCGGCTGAAGCTCGTAGACTGCGTCATGTAAAATTTGTGGTAGCATGTCCTGTACGGTAGTCCTGAGCACGGTAGGAAGCATCTCCGAGAGTGCTCTCTCTACAATACTTGGTAATGCATCGTGTACTATGCTCCGTATGGCCGAATGTACGAGGTCCGCATCCGCGGAGATTGGAATCGAAGGCTCTTTACGGGTCGCAGTGTTGATACCTTTAGGGGACCAGCTAGCGAGGAGTGGGCTGAAAGCGTGTGCCGAAAAGTCCGTATCCGTGTCCGTGTTAGAGACGTAGGCACCTGACCTAGGTTCTGTAGATCTAGAGAAATTGATTGCTCGTCTCTTAGGCGTGAGGATCGGCGAGGCTGTGAAAGTCAGAACGTTTTCGTCATCATTTCAGGATCACATTGGAGGAGGAAAAAGAAAAAAAAAATGAACCGCTAGGGTACACGCTTAGCGCATTTCTTACCTTCTCGAGAATGCTTATTTGTTCCTCGCTCTGGCCACTGCGGATAGGCGGGAGGAAACTCAGGGATGTCGAATATCTCCCAGGTTGCTTCGCGGCCGCCCTTCCCATCGTACATCCGCTGGAGATGTACAGGCATAGATGCGAGCATCCCCTGCTGATCTGCCATTTCATTGAATTTCTCCAGCGCTGCCTTCTGGATTCCGGATATATCATTTGCTGGGATGTACGTGATGAATTCGGTTGACTGGCACAGACGTTGGAAAGCGTGGACGGCAGTACGACTATTGTCTTTCGGCGTAAGGACAGTGGCACTTGATGGCACGATCAAGCGTCCGGTGGCTCTCATCTTAATCGAAATGGTGAGAACCTGCTCATCCGTACGTATGGGATTGTCCTGGGCGAAATAGTCGTGGATTATTGAAGGAATATCCTTTTTGTTGCCATATCCATGTTGCACCCGTTCAAGATTCTCAAGCGGTAATCGTAGTGTGACCAACTGAGACTCGTCGAAGCCCTCAAATTGAGCGAAAAATCGCAAGGCCAGGTTACCTCGGCAAGGACTCTTGCTCTGGTCCAGAGAGAGAGATAGGGAACACGGACACCAAGCCCCGGTTCCATCGTTTATTTGAGCCACGACTGAACGCCGATCAAATAGCGAGTGCGAAGAAGCGTTGCGGCGGCGGGAGCCCTTCGAAGGCATAACGACGACGATCTGTTTCACTCAGGCATAGAAGCTACCAAAGCAATTAGCTTGCAAGGAGTAATGGTGTATTGATAGAGCTATGAAAATGCGTGCCCCGCGACTGCGGTGTTCCCTCCCACCCGGGCTTTGCGACTGTTGAGTAGCCCTGACTCGGCTTGATTCCATTCAGGCACGCCACTGTCGGCAGACCTCTGAGGACCAGAATCTCAACCGTAGACTGCTGTCGACGGCGGCTCCCCGTACCCCTCCCTGAAAGGAGGCCCTGTGGATACCACAGGGATGGTAGGATGAGGGCCAGTAGGACAGAGTGAGGGAGAAACGGCAGCTCAGAAGTGACGGCAGTGCACGTCCAACAGTCTCCGTTGTCAGCGGACACCAAAGCAAAGCTAAACCTCAGCCTGGACTTGTGCCGACCAACAACTCCCCTACCCCTCCCTAGGAGGAGGCCCTGTGAAACCACAGGGATGGTAGGATGAGGGCTGGTGGGACAGGGCCAGGAAAAGATGGTAGCTGCTTGGGCGCGACGACAAGAAGGCTCACGACCCGACCTAGCGAAGACCACTCTAGCCTACGGGATCCCACCTCGGCCGCTACCTGCTGGCGGCCAAGCTTACCATCCCGTCGAAGAACACTGAAGTATCTCAAGAAGTATAGACCCGAAGCCAGGGGCGATAGGCCGAAGAAGGACAGCGGCTGGAGTGCGACGATAGGTCGGTCGGTGTGGAGGCGGCGGTCGGGATGGAGAGGTAAAGCAGCGAGGACGTAGGAGTCTATCTGCGTGAGTAAACGAAATAGCACATACAGTGATGAAATATATAGGAAATCTTGAAGAGGTTGAGTTGGCCGGGTCAATTTCGTTGATGACCTTTGATGAGAGGATCAGATGGTGTTGCGGGTCAGGAGACGAGGGGGGCTGTTGCCTGGAGGTGGCTGGGAGCACGTGATGTCTAAGGCCCCCACGGTCGGATAACTCCGAGTCGCTAGCGCGTCGGGCCTCTCGTACACGTAAGCGCCGTGAACACCATCCAGAGACAATCACGATCAGGCTTTTGTTGCCATGCTTTTCTCCTCAACTCCAATTTGTGGATGAGTAATGGAATAAATGGATAGATAGATGGACGTAAACCGGAGATGCATAGAGCGGAAGATATTGGCTAAAACGTATTTATATACGATCCCTGTAAGGACTAAATGCAAAGTATCATGCCTGGTCGTCTAAATTGTGCTTAGCCATGTTGAACGGAACCGTCATCGGGGGAGCGGCAGGCCTCGCCTAGCGGTTGAGGTTGCATACAGCTACCCACACCGCCCCATCGTCCTCCTTCCTTACGGCGCTTCTCACCGGCATGGCAGTGCGCTTTGCGTCCATTTCGTTTGAAGAGACGAACATACAACGTCGCGAGATCACTAAATGGGGAGTTTCTCTTTCGTCATAAGATGGGGGGTCTGAAGCAGCAGGATGTCCCTCCTCGCTACCTTTATCAGCCTACGCTCCTTTGCGTACGACCGCACCCACTTGGCTCGACGACCAGCTGTCGAAGACGTACTCTTGCTTGAGTGTGAATCAGGATGTAGCTCACCTTTCCTCATCAGTCAGTCAAAGTTGTTTTGCTCCGTGATACGTACGCACGCGCAACCACGTTAGAGCGTTGCCGGAATTCCTTGTCGCTTTAGACTTTGAAGCGGCCAGGACTACGCACCCAACCTTGGCGCTTTCTTTCCTTATCCCGGTCGCTAAATGGATAGGGCGTTCGCACTCAACATGCCAAGCACGGAAGTTGTATCATGCAGCTTTTATACGTTACTTTGCAATCTCTATAGTCTCAACTGCACATCTCCTCGTGTACTACACCATACAGAAGAGCCTCCCCATTGTAACGGTAGGCCTTCTACTACTAGGTTTCGGAGTTGCACCAGTAGGCTTCGGGTAACCGAAAGGGTTTATGATGATGATGATGATGATGATGATGATGATGATGATGATGATGATGATGATGATGATGATGATGATGATTTATACACCCCGTCGGCCTCAGCAGACCATAGGGACAATGAGCGTTATTCTACGCTGAGCTACATTGGGATCCCGGTTTATCCAAAGCCCAGCACACTGTATGCGAAGAAAACCATTCCTCCTCCTGTTCAGCAATCTGAGAATAGACGAACAAAAGCACCGATAGATAACACTAAGCGAAACGCAAGGACAAAACGAAGGAAATGTGAAAGTAGAGCCATCCTCCCTGCACCCCTCATAATATCCCTTTCGAGACCACTTCCCGAGTGCTATTAGTCCCTATAGCGGCGTGACGGCTGGCTAGAGAAGGAATTAATTTCCTTTGAGAAGGATTAAGCTCTTAGTCTTTGGTTATGATTAGTCTTCCCGTAGCTAGAGTAAATACTGCCGTTGCTTTGACTGCGCGCACGTCTGCCCGCCACTTCTCCGGCGGGCCATCCACATACCTACCGTCGGGCTTCTTCGTACCCGACCATCCGCCTAGCATGAACGCGAGATCTCCGAACCTACTGCCCGAATCGACCTGTAATCTAGCGCAGAGATCCATCTAGCGTCGACATTCGAGCAGGAAGTGCTTGACTGTTTCTTATCGTACTCCGGGCAGCCTCTATCGTCAGCCCTATGCGGACCGCCGTATGCGGCGCACTTTACCGTCGTCGAGGAGCAGCCGTCCTCCCTATGGCCGACGCCCGCGCACCTCGCACAGCGTTCATCTCTTCGGCAGCGGCCCTCCAGGTGGTGGTAGCTCTGGCACTTGAAGCAGCGTCTCGGCCGCGGGCGGTGCTCGAACACGTTCGTATACGCCGCCTCTCCGCCTACATCGATCACCCTCCTGGCGAGGAGTGCATCCGCCTCGCTCTTCTTAGCAAGATAGACCACCGCCAACCCGTAGAGGCGGCCGCTTGGCTTGCTTAGCCAGCGGACTTGTGCTACTTCGATATCGTTCTCAGCGTCGATTATCTGGCCTGCATCGGCGCGCACTGTGGTGCGGTCATCGTTCAGAACTGCCAACTTGTTGACGTTGTCTACTTTAACCGGGTACTACTGCCGGCCCCGAATCCTCGCTCCCCGGAAGGCCGTCTCCAGCCATCCGAGGTTCGACCTGACAAGCTCTTCGTCCTCTTCCGTCCGGAAGAAAGCGCGCACCTTGGCCGCATCGCTCGGGTTCTTCGTGATCCCACAGCACTTGACCTCCTTTTTGGCCTCCTGACTCTCCAGCGCCGTCTGCAGACGCGCGCGGATATCCCCGGGGCTTATGTTATCGACGTTGGCATTCGTGAGATAGAGTTCGATCGCGGGCGGCGGCATCGTTCGAGTCATAGATGCGGTCGCATGGTTCGCGCGTACTGGGACAGCGGCGGTGGACGACGGACTGCTGTTCGCAGGTGTTGGCGGTCCTCCTCAGAGCACTTTTGCATAGGTGGCGTTGATCTGGGACTGTAAGCTCAGATTCCTGCGCGTCGACTCCACCAGCGCGGCAATCTGCTTCTCTATCTTCCCTATACGCTCTTCCATCTTGGCCTGCGTTTCCTCAGACGTCTCGAGCACGCTGCGCAGGCGCCTGATCTCGTCTTCTTTCCTGGCCACCTACTCCGCGAGCTCTTCGTTGCGCTCGGTAAGCCGGTCGTTCTGCGTGACGATAATACTGAGTAGGCCAATCACGTCGTCCAGAGTCGAGTCGCTAGGCAGGTCGGATGCGGGGGTCTCACGAGCCCTGCGCTGTCTCGTTGGTTTGCCGGTGTGGAGGGCGCGATAGTCGGTTTGTTGAGCCCCTCGACGCGTAGCGCGACGCGACGCGCCGACGGTAGTGTAACCGCCCCTATCGTCTTCATCCGCCGACATTCTTGATCTAAGCAATGGGTTCGAGGTCCGTGTGTCTTTATTGGGTTGGGATAAGAAGGGATGTCTCAGGGAGGGGATACTGTCAGTTCTCCTGGTGTAACGGCTGAGCAAAGGATTGGTGTTGAGGTAAGGCACGTAATGACGTGTAGGCAGCAGGCGCGCAGGTACGCGGTGACGTCACACATTTCGCAACTTTATAGCTCTCGTTTGTACGTAGACTCGAGCACTTCGTGAGACCTCTCTGTAGCAGCATCGAGTCTCATTAAGCTAGACAACTAAGAATTGCGGTGATCCGATACAAGGTCCTTAATCCATAACAGTTCGGGGCGCTTCCTAAGCGGTCCGCTACGGACCTAGTTAGCTACGTAATCCACGATATTGAAAAAGCCCTCGATAAAGGACTTACTACCGCACTCCTAATGCTCGACAACCAACCCCTCCGTCCCACTCAAATTCGCACCCTGAATTTCGAGCATAACGCCGCTTCACAGCGCAAACAACGACTAAGGTTACCACTAAACAACTCCCCGCGCTTCTGCGCACACGCGCATACCGCGCACCACCCCCAAGGGAGCTCAGTGAGCTCGGCTGCGCCGGTGCCTGACGCGAACGCCGGCGCAAGTCTACGGCAACAACCGCCACCAATAGCACTAACTGGGGGCCGTTTGCTTTGTTGGTTCCGTCTGATCGAGCGTTGTTGACAGTCGAAGACTCCGTTGCTATGTGAGGTAGCAATCCCGGTGAAATGGCAGTAGACAGTCCGTCCATGAGTCTTTTGATGAAAATAGAGGCATGGTAGACGATCGCCTAGAAACGATGGGGCAGAATGTCGTTGGTTGTCAAACTCCTGCGCCGCAGGAGGAAGCGCTGCCAAAGAAAGATAGGTGCGGGCCTTGGCGGGGAAGTAGACGATCAAATCAAAATTGCCGTTGACGTGTTGCTAAGATGATAAGCGAGCAAGACGCATGAGTCGTGTATTGCGGTATGGCGTGCGTGCTTGACTCAGGGCGTCGCCGCAGCAACGGGCACACGGGAAACAGGAAACACGCGATGTCCAGCCCGACTTTAGCTCCACCACCGGCCCACAATCCTCTTGTTCCTGCGCCCGACACGCTGCACCATCAAACACCACGCGATCGCATTCACATCGCCATACGCAACAAGTCGCCATGTCGGGCCCATGTCTCGCGTCCGCCCAGCCTCGCCCAAGACCCGCCCCGTCCCAGCCTCCCACAGCGAGGCCGCGATCCTCGCCAAACTACTTGAAGCCGACCGCAACGTCATGCGCACGGCGTGGCTCCTCATCTCAAACGTCGTCTGCATCGTCTAAATGCGCTAATCGTCTCCCCGCTGCGACCGCAATCCGTCGTTCTGACCGCCGCGCTGTCCCTCCGACAGATCCACACCAAGTCCGCTGTCTGTGGAAAAACGTCATGGCAGCCCAGCCCGGCTACATGCAAGGGACTGCCAATACAAGGAGAAGAGGAGATCAGGTCACTACATCACAAACTCGCTCTCGGACATCTAGATCTCAGAGTGGGTCTTGCACTCCCAATACTGTGTATTCGGCAACTTCCATCCGGACCGCCGACCAGTACGAAGCGGCCCTCGAACCTCACGGCATCGAGATTGATGACACTGGGCTCTCTCAAAATGTACGAAAGCACTTTTGTGTTGACGAGCAAGCAGTGCATATCCGCGACCGTATAGACAGCCTGGACCTGGAGCGTCGGGGGGCCTTGCGGAGCGTTACAATTTGGCTGAATCCAGACGACGACGACTTTATCCGTACTGTGCAGTCCGAGTACAAAAGCATGGTTGGCAACTCAATGAACGAGGCCGAATTTTCTCTCTACGCCCTGACGGACATTTTTATGAATGAACGGCGGAATCCACACTTCGTCTATGAGGAAGGGAATCAATGCTGGCTTCCCGAGAGGCTTGTCCAGCCCGTCAACAAGCCCGACGGTGACAAGTGGAGAGCACCGCCGGCTGTTGCCAGACCTTCCAACTACTCTTGGGATATCCGTCCAGACTGCGTCTATCTGCTCTCGTTGCGCGCGTTTCGCCTTGGCTTCCGCAGCAAGGTTAGAGAGCACGTGTCTGTGCTGCAGAACCGTGTTGTATGCCCATACCTCACACTCGAATTCAAGAAGGACTCGGACAAAAACATGTCGCGCGCCCGCCACCAGGTCGCCATCGCAGCGTGCATCGCTCTCTACAACCGGTGGGAACTGAAGAGGAGCCGCATAGCCGAGTGGACCGACGACCACCGTAGCCAGTTAGGCCACTACTGCCTGACCTTTATGAGCAGCACGTGGGACGTCTGGCACGTGACTCCCAAGACGTTTACCGAGTGGTCTGGTTGCCGTATGCGCCGCGTCTACTCGGGAAACTGTACCATTCGCAACGACGTCGTCCAGCTGGTTAACTGGATCAACGAGATCCACTACTGGGGTCTGACCGTTCACTCGCCCGGCTGCAAGGACGATATTTACGCCAGGACTTGTGCTGATGGAGATGCGGATGATGCCGACGTTAGTATGCTCAGGATTGATGGATGAAGCGTTTTTCGCCCAGCGCAATGTAATATATTTATGGTGTGTACGCCGCACTTAAGAATGCCAACGGATCCTAACCGAAAGGTGAAAATCAACCCTAAGATATATGCTCGAGTCGACTCTGCTTCTGAGTCGACTCTACATGGGTGTTTTCTATTTCGTGCAGGCTTTCCCGCTCTTGCCGCCTATTTGCCTCATTAGAGTTCTGCCGTGTCTTCGTAGATAGAAGAGATAGATAATATCCCGTAGTTAAACCTTGTTTTAACGCGACGCGCACGCGCTTTAGTAGGATTAAGAAAATAATCTAGACATGTCGAGCAAGACTCTTTCTTCTAATTCTTTTCTACTACATCTTCTCGCAGCGGACACAAATTAACTTGGATTCTTTACTCTTAACTATTTATCTGATATTAACATAGCGTAATCGAATAGATGTTTCTTCTTTCTCTCTAAATACCGCTTGCTTGTTTGTAAGAGCTGTAAGCATGCCGTTTGCCTTAGCCAGGTCCGGATTCACCTATAGGGCAAGCACCACGAATTAGTCACGAAAGAGACGGCTACGGCCTTGGCCGATACACAGTAGAAGTGGGCAGATCTAATTAATAACGCGTACGAGCTGGTAGTTCCAACATGCGAAGGTATCCTTGGTACGATACCTTGAGCGCCCACCGAAAAGATCGCCGGGTAGGTTAGGGTTGCGGGTAGGATACCTTGAGGGGTAGAAGGCGTGCTTGGACTTTTGCATTGAACTGCTGAACCAGAGGATCACGCAGCGCGAGTATAACAGCGCTCTGGCCTGCGCTCTGGTAGTACAGGGGGTCACGCCCACCGGCTAGAGGGAGCCGGGTCTGTACATGTTGAAAAAATTGATGATGGCAGTCAAATGAGTGGATTCTTGGCAAAGGAGGGAGAGGGGTAGGGGAGGCACCCTCTCTTATCCTCTTGCTAAGCTGAAACTACACTAAGAAAGCTAAATACACGTGATTTTGACAGTATACTACCATTCTGTCAGCCATCATTAAGGTGGGGCGCTTCATAGTGGTACAGAAGGCGCTGGAGATGGCGGGTCCAGCAGTAGTAGTAGCAGTAGAAGAGGAGGAGAAGAGAGGGGATGGGGAAAAGTTTATCTCTCTGCGGCGCGGATGACGAGAAAACGCTTGATTAGCACATATAAATAACGTCGATTTTCCCTCAGACCTCCTACGGAGTTCGCGCGCGTCCGGATTACATAATAGCGCTCCGGAGCAGGTGGTCTGAGAAGTAAGATAAAGTAATATATATAGGGCGGCTCTTATATCTCCATAGCCTAAAAAGACTAATCTAATCCAATCAAACCCATATATCTTAGGATAAGTGTTACGACGGACCGTCTGTGTTGGGTTTCAGCCGGTGTGTAAGACCATTCGGCCAACCTCCTGTCGACTCGAAGTCGATAAAAGGTTCAGCAATGATCAGCCTGGTGGCTGATCGTGCCCCAACAACTCTATATACAGGTATATCCGTAACAATAAGGGCCTATATCAAGTGTATTAAAAAAGTACGGTACATTCGAGCATTTCTTAGAGTTGACCATTAGGATAGGAATAAAGCTAGTATAACGCAAAACGAAAGCTATTTAAATAAAGACATGCTTGTAGGATACAGGACAAAATAAAGAAGCTCCATCTCTTTCCCGCCGGTGTAAAAAAAGTCATACACTATTAGACCTAGTAGATCTAACTCGGATGTAGTAGTTAGTACTTATCCACTCTTTCTACTTTTACTATTCTTCTTATCCCTATCCTCTAGGTAGTTAACTCTAACTGCTAATTCGTGAAGTGATTCTAGAATTCTGCCTAGTTGATCTTTATCCTGCGTACGGCCGTTGTGATTGCTTTTTTTCAGGCTACCCTTTCTTCGAGGTGTGGTACGGTAGGTTTTCCAATTAGACGAGCGCGGTGGGGAATCACTATATGAGTCGGACTCAGATTCAGACCCAGACTCATTAATAGAATCCGTTTCCTCGTCCGTTTCCTCGTCCGTTTCTTC
Organism: Neofusicoccum ribis; assembly: GCA_021436925.1. NCBI lineage: Eukaryota > Fungi > Ascomycota > Dothideomycetes > Botryosphaeriales > Botryosphaeriaceae > Neofusicoccum > Neofusicoccum ribis. The sequence continues at coordinate 19,045 of JAJVDC010000342.1, forward strand.
GTCTCTATCATAGGACTTCCTTGAAGATATCCCCTCCCATGAATCGGAGGCT
>JAJVDC010000343.1:0-19023 GCA_021436925.1 Neofusicoccum ribis
CCTATTATACTAAAAGGGGTAAGTGCCCACACCTACTCCCTAAATATACAATATATAAGGAGGCCTATATAGATAATAATTCTAAGTGTAAGGATAGGCTTTAACCCTACTAAAAGAACCTTCTTTTCTATATTTAATTCCCTACTAAATTATCCTAATACTCCTTTCTTATTTTTCTTTATTAATTTATACTTAAAAAGTAGACTATTTAGTATGTTTAATCTAAGCTATAATAGTATTAAGGGGGTAATCTCTATTATAGCTAGTTATTTTTATCTCCTCTCCCTTAGTAGGCGCTTATAGAGTACCTTATTCTTATAGTCTTAGACTTAGTAGAGATATAAATCAATTAATTAATTAACTAGATTAATCTCTTAGATATAGTGTAAGGACTAGAGGGAAATAGGGAGTTTAGAGATAGTATATAAGTAGTTAGCTTTAATTAATAGATGAATCCTTAAGGGATTCTAGCTAACCAACGGTGGACCGATAGTAGATATCTAGCTAGGCGAGGTCACGTGGTTATCACGTGACCTATAGGCTCTTTGTATGCGTTTCGTAGGCGGAACGTACTATTAGGACCTATAGTAGGCTTAGAAGTCTTATACTACTTCTCTCTAGTGGTAGGGTCGTCCTCAACTCTAGAAAGTAAAAAAACCTTAAGGTTTCTAAGTATCTTATAGAATAAAACCTCTATAGAGGGAAAAAACGCCTATATAGAATCTAGAAGAAAAAACTCCGAATCTAGAACTAAAGTAGATATAATACTACTACTAAAGGCTTCTAGTATATTTATAATAGGCTTATATATAATTTATATAGGGCTCGCGTCCTCTAAGAAGAGTGTAATAGTTATTAACCTCTATACTTTTAATTAGAGGGATAGAATACTTGTCTATATATAGATAGTAGACTCTCGTAGGTCCTTTATATTATTATAGTAGACTCCCATAGATCCTTTATATTTATAGTATTTACTCTAGCGTGTTATCGCCGGTTACTAGCCTTAGTAATATTATTAGCTAGGCTTAAGTTAATCTCTATATTGTTTAATCTAGAGAGATAAAGGAATATATTATATATAAACCTTACAGGCTCTTTATATTATAGTACTTATTTATAAGGTATACTTACGCTTCTCTTACTTTTATTAGGCATTATCTATATAACGATTAGGCGCCCTATATATATAGTAGATATAAGGTAGAGTCTTTTAATATATATAAAGTAGGTTCTAAATCTAGTCTTTACTAGCCCTTCTAATACTTTTACTACTAGTTTAAGGAGCTTTTAAAGAAGCGTTAGCTAGTTATATTAAGTATCTTTATCTTTCGCCTTATAGAGATTTATAAGCTACTACTATTACTTAAAATATAGCCTAAGCTCGTTAATAACTTATATAAGCGCTATATCTCTTACTTCTATAACTTTAAGAATACTAACTAAGAGCGTTATATTATAATTAAGACTAGCTATAAGCGTAGTATTTTAGAAGCTAAGTATATACGCTACTATAGTACTTACTATAATTATAAAGAAGTATATTTAAACTGTTTTTCTTAGCCTAAATACACTTTACTTATAAGACGTATACGTACTAACTATAAATTATAGTCTCTCTATAAATTCTATAGAGCTAATAATATTTTAGCTTATCTACGCCGTACTACTATTCGCTATACTAAGTATAGTAATCCTACTAATTATATTAAGTATAATTTTATAAAGATTACTAAGTATACTCTAAAGTATATTAAAAGTTAGAAGACTTAGTCGCTAAAGTATAAGAATACTATTAAGTAGGCTAGTAGTAAAGTTATATACGGCTATATCTAGTATACTTTACGCGAAGCTAACCTAGAACGCTTTAAAATATATTACTACTTACTTTACGTATACGTTTTATATAGTACTAACTATAGTATTATAGCTAGATTTTAGCCTCTAGAATACTATAAATACTATTAATATTTATATTAATTCTAAGCTTAAGGATCGTATTTTCTAGAGTATAGATAGTAGCTTTAATAAGTATTATCTAGATTCTACCTACGATAAGAGTCTTAATAAGTATAGTAGTTAGTATAACCTTTAACTATACTAGTATAGATAGGGTATAAATTAATTAAGAGATAGATTTAGGATTAGATTCTTTAAGGTTTTACTTTTATAAATAGTCTTCTAGTATATATTTTACGTATATATAATATACGCTAAGTATATACGTTAAATATAACTTCTCTATAGTTATAGCTATTTATTTAATAGTAATACTTGTAATTTCTTAAATAGTAGATAGGTATTTCCTAAAGTTTTTCTTACTATACTTTTAGCGGGTTCTATAGTCTCTTATATATAGACCTCCTAGTTCTAGATTTCTTATAAAGCCTTTTTCTACTTATTTTTTAATCCTTTAGGTCTTTCTAGTCCGCGTTTTATAGGTTATTATAAGGACTAGAGGGAAATAGGGAGTTTAGAGATAGTATATAAGTAGTTAGCTTTAATTAATAGATAAATCCTTAAGGGATTTAGGCTGACTAATAGTGGGCCGATGGTAGATATCTAGCTAGGCGAGGTCACGTGGTTATTACGTGACCTATAGGCTCTTCGTATACGTTTCGTAGGCGGAACGTACTATTAGGACCTATAGTAGGCTTAGAAGCCTTATACTACTCCCCCCCTAACGGCGGGGTCGTCCTCGACTCTAGAAAGTAAAAAAACCTTAAGGTTTCTAAGTACCTTATAGAATAAAACCTCTATAGAGGGAAAAAACGCCTATATAGAATCTAGAAGGAAAAACTCCGAACCTAGAACTAAAGTGGATATAATACCACTACTAAAAGCTTCTAGTATATTTGTAATAGGCTCGTATACGATTCGTATAGGGCTCGCGTCCTCTAAGAAGGGTATAATAGTTATTAACCTCCGTACTTTTAATTAGAGGGATAGAATACTTGTCTACGTATAGGTAGTAGACTCCTATAGGTCCTTTATATTATTATAGTAGACTCTCGTAGGTCCTTTACATTTATAATATTTACTCTAGCGTATTATTGCCGGCTACTAGCCTTAGTAACGTTATTAGCTAGGCTTAAGTTGGTTAATCTCCGTGTTATTAGACCTAGAGAGATAAAGGAATACGCTATATATAAGCCTCGTAGGCTCTTTATATTATAGGTGCTTGTTTATAAGATATACTTATACTTCTCTTACTTTTCGTTAGGTATTATCTATATAGTATTCGTATATCTACGGATAGCGTACGTAGCTACGGCGCTATATAGTCGCTTAAATAGCGCCGTAGGAGGCTCTACTACTTTATATATAAACTTTACGTTATAGTATAGTATTATAGTTTAGAGCGTTGTCGTCGCGATAAGTATATACGCTATAAGCTTAATAGGGCTTATATTAGGCCTTAATTAGCCTAGCTCTTACCTTACTTTATTCTCTTTATACTAATTAGGCGCGCCGCGTATACGGTAGGTATAAGGTAGATACGTATTAGAGTCTCTTACTAGACACGGAGGGTACGCTATAGTAGATATAAGATAGTCTCCTACCTACGGTAGAGTCTCTTTCTTTATAACTACTATAACTTCTTCTATAGCTACTTCTACTACTAATTCTCTTATCCCTAAATCCTAGTCTCCCCTTACTAGCTCTTCTAATACTTCTACTAGTAGTCCTAATAACCTCTTTATAAGTCTAGAGGATCTTACTAAGCGGCTTATACGTTATTCTAGCTTTACTAAGGAGTCTTTAAAGAAATATTAGCTAGTTATATTAAGTATTTCTACTCGTTATATTATAGAGATTTATAAGCTACTACCGTCGCTTAAAGCGTAGCCTAAGCTGGTTAATAACTTATATAAGCGCTATATTTCTTACTTCTATAGTCCTAAGAATACTAATAAGAAGCGCTATATTACGATTAAGGCTAGCTATAAGCGTAGTACTCTAGAGGCTAAGTATATACGCTACCGTAGTACTCGCTATAATTATAAAGAGGTGTGTTTAAACTGTTTTCCTTAGCCTAAATTTACTTTACGTACGAGACGCTTACGCGCTAACTATAAATTATAGTCTTCTTATAAATTCTATAGAGCTAATAATATTTTAGCTTACCTATATCGTACTACTATCTGCTATACTAAGCGCGGCGACCCTACTAATCGCGTTAAGTACGATTTTATAAAGGTTACTAAGTACGCTCTAAAGTATATTAAAAGTTAGAAGGCTTAGTCGCTAAAGTATAAGAATACTATTAAGTAGGCTAGTAGTGAAGTTATATATAGCTATACCCGGCGTACTTTACGCGAAGCCAACCTAGAACGCTTTAAGGTATATTACTACTTGCTTTATATATACGTTTTATATAGTACTAACTATAGTATCGTAGCTAGACCTTAACCTCTAGGATACTATAAACGCTACTAATATTCGTATTAATTCTAAGCTTAAGAATCGTATTTTCTAGAGTATAGATAGTAGCTTTAATAAGCGTTATCTTAATCCTACTCGTAATAAGGGTCTTAATGAATATAGTAGTTAGCGTAACCTTCGACTATACTAGTATAGACGGGGTGCGAATTAATTAAGAGATGGGTTTAGGATTAGGTTCTTCGGGGTTTTACTTTTATAGATAGTCTTCTAGTATGCGTTTTACGTACGTATAATATACGCTAAGTATACGTATTAAATATAACTTCTCTATAGTTATAGCCATTTATTTAATAGTAACACTTATAATTTCTTAAATAGTAGATGGGTGTTTTCTAAAGTTTTCCTCGCTATACTTTTAGCGGGTTCTATAGTCTCTCATATATAAACCTCCTAGTCCTAGGTTTCTTATAAAGTCTTTTTCTACTTGTTCTTTAACCCCTTAGGTCTCCCTGGTCCGCGTTTTATAGATTACGTAAATCTTAACGGCTCTCTAACTGTTCTTTATATACGTTTCGTACCTAGAGAGTATAATTCCTACGGGTGCCTTTAATAGTATTCGTTAAGGAGTTCCTAATAGTTCTCGAGCTCTAATTTAAGCTTCTACTTATTATACTCCGTCGGCTAACCTAACTATTAGACGAGGTATTTAGAACCGCTTAGGCCGTCTTTATATATTACGATAGCCTCGACCTCCTATATATCTTCTACTAGATTAACTACCGGGGGCTAGAACCTAGGGCGAGCTAAGTAAGGCTCTAATAGTAATATATAAAAGATAGGATAGAGCCGCTTTATTAATAGTAGTAACTCGAGCTTATACGCGTATATCCTAACCTTTTTAGTAATAATAAAAGGGCTAAAGAACTTATAGTTAAGCTTCTTATATAGGCGCTTTATATGAATGTTTTTCGCTAATAGTAGTACCTTATCTCCCTCCTTAAAATGCTTATCTAGGCGGCGCTTATTATAGTACTTTACTTAGAGTATTTAAGAGTGATAGATAGCTTCTCTTATACGCGCGTATACGCGACGTATACGATCTACGTACGTAGAGACTATGGTTAGCGTAAGAGCGATGTCTACTACTCTATCTAGAGTCCCCGCTATTAACTATAGCTAATCTAGGCCTTTAAAGCCGTTAAGAGTATTTATTTCGACCCTAAAACTTAAGAGGTTTAGGGTTATCTTTATTAACGCGTGTTCCTTATTATTATAGGTATATACTACTATTAGTAGTAGCGATACCTAGTTGTCTTATTCCTAATTAGCGTATATACGGAGGTATATCTTAATTTCTTAATTCTAACGTTCTATCTAGCCATCTATCTATAAATAAAAAGTAGTACTAAAGTACTACTTTATACTAAGGTCGTAATAGAAGTTTACCTAGTACTTACTAGTAAATACTATACCTCTATTTAATACTAGGGAGTTAGGTATAATAGTATTAAGGAAGTAGTTACTAAGTAGGCGGGCTAACTTCTTCGTATTAATACTCTTATATACTAAGAAGTAGCGCACCTTCTTAGTAGCTTAATTAACGAGGATTAAGATTAAGTTATAGTAAGCGCCTTTACTAGTCTACGATTTTAGTAGATTAGTAATAAAGTCTATAGAGAGGTACTTCTATAGAAGAACCTCTACCTCTAATAGCTATAGGTAGTTATAGGGCTTATATCTTTATACCTTATACCTTTAGTACTTATTATAGATATAGAGGTACTTCTTAATGTCTTTCTTTAGGCTAGGCTACTTATACTTACGTATAATTACCTCGTAAGTACGCTTAGAGCCGTAATAGCCTTCTAAAGGATTATTATAATTACGCTAAAGAATCTCGTCCCTTAGAAGAGTACTATTAGATACGTAGATCTTTAGTTCGTAGCGTAGGAGTCCTAAATAGTCTATTAACTATTCTTCTAGGGCTAAGTCCTCGCGGCTCTTATTCTTTATCTTTTATATAAAGGCGTTAGCGTCCTAGCTTTTATAGATAAGGTTTATAAGTGCCTATAAAGGTTAGTCTTTAAAGAAGTTTTTATCTATAGCAGCTACTACTACCGTAGAGCGGGGTATAAGGCTAGAAGATAGCGTCGTATCTATAAACATACGTATAATACGTATACGGTTCGTATAATCTTCGTAGGCAGCCTACTCGTAGGATAATACTCTAACGGTGGTAATAATATCTAGTAAAGATAGGGGAGGAGACGAATCTTCTTAGTCGACTATTATATAAGGGTCTTTTATATACTCTTTATACGCGTCTCGTATTATAGGAGTAGTAGCTTCTAGAGAGGCTTCTATAAGCTTCTAGGCCCGTAGCTTTTATTATAGCGTTAGTAATATAGCGTTTAGATATACCTTCTTATAGATCTCTTTAAAACCTAACGCGTAGTTAGGTCGCTAGCTAAGAGAATCGGCTAGGTTTATAGCCTTTAGCTTGTATTTAATCTTAAAGTCGAAGCGCGCTAGCTCTTTAGTATAGTATATCTATCGCTCTAATAACTTCTTAGTAGTTATAAAGTATTTAAGGTTGTTATAATCGCTAAGTACGCGCGTTAGTTATAAGGCGTATATAAGAAAGTATCGCTAAACCTTAAAATAGGTTACGATTATAAGTAGTTTCTTATTATATATATTATAACGTACCTCTACCTTGGTGAACTTTTAACTATAGTAGGCGATGGATAACTAGTATCTCTAGTCTCCCTTCTACCCTTAGAGTTATAGTAGAATAGCCTCTATAGTAAAGTTAGACGCATCTATAATTAATATTAAGGGGAGTTCCAGGTCGTAGTAATAAAGTACTAGTCTCTATATAAAGGCTGCTTTAAGCGTACGAAAAGTATACGTAGTAGTATTAGACTAAGTAAACTCTTAGTACCACTTAGTAGGGCTCTTACGGGGTCTCTTCTTCGCCTTATCTAGTGGTGGCTTTAAAGCCTTTTATACTAGGTTATTTAGTGGCTTTACTAGTGTGGAATAATTTTAAATAAAGCGCCTATAGAAGTTTATAAACCCTAGAAAGGACTAGACCTTCCTAAAGCTCTTTAGCGTTGGCTAGTCCTAGATTATTTAGACCCTTTTAGAGTCTATAGTAATACTATCTAGTATTATAATAAATCCTAGGAACTCGGCTCGCGTCGTATAGAACTTATATTTTAAGAGTTTCGTATATAAGCTCTATTCTTATAAGCGGTCTAGTACGGCTCGTATATACTATACGTATAATTTCTTATTCTAAGAGTAGATAAGGATGTCGTCTAAGTAGACGATATAGACTATATCTATAAGGCTATCTAAGGCTATATTTATATAGCTCTAGAAGGTAGTAGGCGCGTTAGCTAGGCTAAAAGGTATAATAAGATACTTAAATAAGCTATAGTAGGTCTTAAATACTATTTTCCACTCGTCGCCTAGTCTAATACGGAGCTTATAGTAGGTATTACGTAAATTAAGCTTGGTAAAGATCTTCGTATATAATATACAATTTAATAGCTCGCTAATAAGGGATAAGAGATAGCGATTCTTAATTATAACCTTATTTAATCCTCTATAATCGATATATAGCTATATAGTTCCGTTAGACTTTAGAACGAAGAGGATAAGCGCGCTAGTAGAACTCTTACTAGGCCTAATCTAACTCTTTTTAAGAGCCTAGTCAAGATACTCTCTTAAGATAACCAACTCGCGCTATAAGAGGTTATATAAGAGTATCTAAGGCGGCGTTTTACCGTTCTTAAGATTAATAGCGTGGTCGTACTCTAAATACTAGATAAGCGTTCCTACTAGCTTATCTAAGAAGACGTTAGAGCGGCTTACATACTATAGGGATAAGCTATTAATAGTTATAACTATAATAGTAGCTATAAGAGTATCTTAGTCTTTATAGAGGTCTAGGTACGCTTTATATATAAGGCTAATATAGTTTCGCGTCGCTTAGACTACGAGGACTAAGGCGCTTAGTAGAAATAAATTAGGGTTTTAATTACTACCGCCTTACGTTATACATTCTCCTAGTACTATTAGTATAGAGCGTAAGTAAAAGACTAGTAGCGGCCTAAGAAGAAGGACTTTATTATCTTCTATAAGATAGGCTACGAGCTCTTCTTTAGTTATAATCTATATTCTTATAAGGTCTAGTTGACCCTAGCGAAAGGAGCCTATAGTAAACTAGATAATAGAGTCGACGTCTTATATCTAAGATATACTAAGGATAACGTTATAGCCTATAAAAGAGGCTCTCTAGAAGGATAGAGGACTAGAAGCGCGAAGCTCTTCTATATTATCTATAGTAGTAACGGTTAAATTATAGAAGTCCTATACTATTATAGGGTAACTATTAAGAAAGCGTACGCGTAGGGTACGTTTTACTTATAAAGCGGGTATTTATAGCCTATATACAGTATCCTAGTTAATTAGATTTACCAAATATCCTATATTAAAGAGTACCTTTAAGGCAGTCTAACCTATTAGGGTATTAATAAGAATATCTAAGATAATCCTCTTACTAGCTCCCTTAGAGTTTACGCCTAACGATAGGGAGCTTAAGACTACTACTAGGCTTAGCCTTTTTCTAAGTTATCGTAGTTCTTAAAACCCTAGATTTTAGGGATTTTACTCTTACCTTAGAAGCTACGCTTCTTGTATAAGGCGCCTATAACTAGCGTACGTTTAGGGTTTAAAGAGCCCCGCCTAGATCCTCTTAACCGGAACCCTCTACGGCTCTAGGAAGTAGATCTAGGTTAGCTACCTAGGTTAGTAGTATCACTATACGAGCGCTTCTAACTCTTACTATTATTTTTAATAGTAGCGGCCTTCTTTACGGTCTTAGCGAGATTTATTATTACTTTAATACGCTAGACGGCTACGTAAAAGTCCTTAAGACGATCTATATTATAGAGGAAGTTACTCTTAAGTAACTCTTTTTAGTACACCTCTAGGAGGCGTATATAGTAGAAGTCTATTAATAGAACCTTATTATTAATCTTATAAGGGAGCTATTTAAGAGCACCTTTAAGGCGCGTATAAAACGCATAGTACTTAGTACTAGAGCGTATACTAGTAGCCTAGAATATAGATACGCTCTCTAATCTCTATAAGATAGGGTCTTTAATTTAATTCTAAACGATTTACTTAAACTCGTTAAATAAAAGCGGGCCTTTCTCTTTATCCTCGAGCCTCTAGTAGACGGGATTTAAGAGAGCCCTATTCTTACCAAGACCCTAAAGGGCCTAGTGGGTACGTTCTTCGTAGTCGAGCTACTAAATTCCTATAAGAGAGAATATATTATAGACCTCCTTAATCTATATATTAAACGCCTACTACGTAGTTATCTTAAGCGATAGAGGTTAGCGCTTATTAAGTCTAAGAAGGTTCTTATCTTAAGAAGTACCGTTAGTTACTATACGAGACGTATACGTAGCGGGTATAAGTACTCTACCTAATAGAAGTATAATACGTTTCTATAAGGCTTAGATAATCTCGTTTAAATAGTAGATATCTTTAGAGTTAAGACCTAGGTCGGCGACTAGGAGTTCTTCTAAGTTAGCTTAGAGCTATACTAGGCGCTCTATAGGGGTTAAAATCTAAGTATTCGCTATAGATAGCTCGCTACTAGTAGTACTATTAGAGCCTTTATTAGTTAGCTAAAGCCCTAGTATAACGGTCCTAGAGGGCTGGCTCTCTATATACGCTTTAATATTAGTACGTATACTATTCGTAAGCGTAGCGCGTCTAGGTTAAGCTATACGACGGCCGCTTACTATTTTAAACCGGCTATTCAAAGTAAAGGATTCGAATATAAGGACTAGAGGGAAATAGGGAGTTTAGAGATAGTATATAAGTAGTTAGCTTTAATTAATAGACGAATTCTTAAGGGATTTAGGCCGACCAATAGTAGGCTAACGGTAGATATCTAGCTAGGCGAGGTTACGTAGTTATTACGTAACCTACGGGCTCTTCGTATACGTTTCGTAGGTAGAACGTACTATTAGGACCTATAGTAGGCTCGGGAGCCTTATATATATATACTAATATTAAAGTATATATAGAGAGCTAGTCTTCTAGAACTATTATACTAGAACTTTAGCTAACTAATAAAGGCTCTAATAGTACTACTAGTAGTAAGCTACTTATAGTAAATACTTAGATTTTAACCTATATAGAGCGCCTAGTATAGCTCTAAGCTAACTTAGAAGAACTTCTAGTTACTAATCTAGATCTTAATTCTAAAGATATCTACTATTTAAACGAGATTATCTAAGCTTTATAGAAATATATTATACTTTTATTAGATAGAGTACTTATATCTACTATATATATATCTTATATAGTAACTAATAGTACTTTTTAAGATAAAAATCTTCTTAAATTTAATAAGCGCTAACCTCTATCGCTTAAGATAACTATATAGTAGGTATTTAATATATAGATTAAGAAGATCTATAATATATTCTCTTTTATAGGAATTTAGTAGCTTAACTATAAAGAATATATCTACTAGGCCCTTTAGGGCTTTAGTAAGAATAGAACTCTTTTAAATTCTATCTACTAGAGGCTTAAGAATAAAGAGAAAGATCTACTTTTATTTAATAAGTTTAAGTAAATTATTTAGAATTAAATTAAAAACTCTATCTTATAGAGGTTAAAGAGCGTATCTATATTCTAGACTACTATTATACGCTCTAGTATTAAATACTATATATTTTATATATATCTTAAAGATACTCTTAAATAGCTCTCTTACGAGATTAATAATAAGATTCTATTAATAGACTTCTACTATATACGCCTCCTAGAGGTATACTAAAAAGAATTACTTAAGAGTAACTTCTTCTATAATATAAATCATCTTAAGGACTTTTACGTAGCCGTCTAGCGTATTAAAATAATAATAAATCTTACTAAAACTATAAAGAAGGCTACTACTATTAAGAATAATAGTAAGAGTTAGAAGTACTTATATAGTAATACTACTAATCTAGATAGCTAATCTAGGTCTACTTTTTAGGACCGTAGAGAATTCTAGTTAAGAGAATCTAGACGGAGCTCTTTAGACCTTAAATATATACTAGTTATAGATATTTTATATAAGAAGCGTAGCTTCTAAGATAAGAATAAAATCTCTAAGACCTAGAGTTTTAAGAACTATAATAACTTAGAAAAAAACTAAGCCTAGTAGTAGTCTTAAGCTTTTTATTATTAGATATAAACTCTAAGAGAGCTAGTAAGAGAATTATCTTAGATATTCTTATTAATATTCTAATAGATTAGACTACCTTAAAAATACTTTTTAATATAGAATATTTAGTAAATCTAATTAACTAGAATACTATATATAAGCTATAAATATCTACTTTATAAGTAAAATATATCCTACGTATATACTTCCTTAATAGTTACTTTATAATAGTATAGAACTCCTACGACTTAACTATTACTACTATAAATAATATAGGAGAGCTTTATATCTTTAGTTTTCTATCCTTCTAAAAAGCCTCTTTTATAGGCTATAATATTATCCTTAGTATATCTTAGATATAAGATATTAACTCTATTATCTAGTTCACTATAGACTTCTTTTACTAGGGTTAACCTAATCTTATAAAAGTATAGATTATAACTAAAGAAGAGCTTATAGTCTATTTTATAGAAGATAATAAAGTTCTTCTTCTTAAATCTCTACTAGTCTTTTATTTACACTTCGTACTAATAATACTAGAAGAATATATAACGTAAGATAGTAGTAATTAAAACTTTAATCTATTTCTACTAAGTATCTTAGTTCTTATAGTCTAAGTAACGTAAAACTATATCCGTCTTATATATAAAGTATATCTAGACCTCTATAAAGATTAAGATACTCTTATAGCTACTATTATAGTTATAACTATTAATAGTCTATTCTTATAGTATATAAGCTACTTTAACGTCTTTTTAAATAAGCTAGTAGAGATACTTATCTAGTATTTAAAGTATAACTACGCTATTAATCTTAAGAATAGTAAAATACTATCTTAAATACTCTTATATAATCTTTTATAGCGTAAGTTAATTATCTTAAGAGAGTATCTTAACTAGACTCTTAAAAAGAGTTAAATTAGATCTAGTAAGAGTTCTACTAGTATACCTATCCTCTTTATTCTAAAGTCTAATAGAACTATATAGCTATATATTAATTATAGAGAATTAAATAAGATTATAATTAAGAATTACTATTTCTTATCCCTTATTAGCGAGCTATTAAATCGTATATTATATATAAAGATCTTTATCAAGCTTAATTTACGTAATACCTACTATAGACTCCGTATTAGACTAGGTAATAAGTGGAAAATAGTATTTAAGACCTACTATAGCTTATTTAAGTACTTTATTATATCTTTTAGTCTAGCTAACGTGCCTACTATCTTTTAAAGCTATATAAATATAGTCTTAAATAGTCTTATAGATATAGTCTATATTATCTACTTAGATAATATCCTTATCTACTCTTAGAATAAGAAATTATACGTATAGTATATATAAGCCGTACTAGACTACTTATAGAAATAGAGCTTATATATAAAACTCTTAAAATATAAGTTCTATATAACGCGAGCTAAGTTCCTAGAGTTTATTATAATACTAAATAGTATTACTATAGACTCTAAAAAGATCTAAATAATCTAGAACTAGCTAACGCTAAAGAGCTTTAAAGAGGTCTAGTTCTTCTTAGAGTTTATAAACTTCTATAGATATTTTATCTAGAATTATTCTACGCTAGTAAAGCTACTAAATAATCTAGTATAAAAGGCTTTAAAGCTACTACTAGGTAAGATAAAGAAGAAACCCCGTAAGAGTTCTACTAAATAGTACTAAGAGTTTACTTAGCTTAATACCGCTATATATACTTTTTATACGCTTAAAGTAGCCTTTATATAGAGACTAGTACTTTATTATTACGATCTAGAACTCCTCTTAATATTAATTATAGACGCGTCTAACTTCGTTATAAAGACTATTCTATTATAACTCTAAGAATAGAAGAAAGACTAGAGATACTAGTTATCTATTACCTACTATAGTTAAAAGTTTACTAAGGTAGAGGTACGCTATAATATATATAATAAGAAACTACTTATAATTATAACCTACTTTAGGGTCTAGTAATACTTTCTTATATACGCCTTATAACTAATACGTATATTTAGTAATTATAATAATCTTAAATACTTTATAACTACTAAGAAGCTATTAGAGTAATAAGTATACTATATTAAAGAGCTAGTACGCTTTAACTTTAAGATTAAATATAAGTTAGAAGCTATAAACTATAAGACTCCTAAGCCTACTATAGGTTCTAATAGTGCGTTCCGCCTATAAAACGTATATAAAGAGCCCGTAGATTACGTAATAACTATATAACCTCGCCTAGCTAGATATCTACCGTTAGCCTACCGTTAGTCGGTCTAAATCCCTTAAGAATTCGTCTATTAATTAAAGCTAACTACTTATATACTATTTCTAAACTCCCTATTTCCCTCTAGTTCTTATATAAACTTAGCTAATTCTCTTAACTAGTAATCTAACTATACGTTAGGTTTTAAAGAGATTTATAAGAAGATATATTTAGACGCTATATTACTAACGCTATAATAAAAGCTATAAGCCTAGAAGCTTATAGAAGTCTCTTTAAAAGCTACTACTTCTATAATATAAAATATATATAAAGAGTATATAAGAGACCCTTATATAATAGTTAACTAAAAAGATTTATCTCCTCTTTTATCTTTACTAGATATTATCGCTACTATTAAAGTATTATTCTATAAGTAGGCTACTCGCGAAGATTATATAAACCGTATATATATTATATATATATTTATAGATATAATACTATCTTCTAGCCTTATATCCTACTCTATAGTAGTAGTAGATACTATAGATAAAAACTCCTTTAAAGACTAACCTCTATAGGTATTTATAAACTTTATCTATAAAAGCTAGGACGCTAACGCCTTTATATAAAAGATAAAGAATAAGAGCCGTAAGAACTTAGCCTTAAAAGAATAATTAATAGACTATTTAGAACTCCTATACCGTAAACTAAAAATCTATATATCTAATAGTACTTCTCTAAGGGATAAGATTCTTTAGCGTAATTATAATAATCTTTTAGAAAACTATTATAGCTTTAAGTATACTTATAAGGTAATTATATATAAGTATAAATAGCCTAGCCTAAAGAAAGATATTAAGAAGTACCTCTATACCTATAATAAATACTAAAGGTATAAGGTATAAAGATATAAGCTCTATAGCTACCTATAGCTATTAGAGGTAGAGGTTTTTTTATAGAAGTATCTCTCTATAGACTAGTAAAGGTACTTACTATAACTTAATTTTAATTCTTATTAATCGAGCTACTAAGAAGATATACTACTTTCTAGTATATAAGAGTATTAATATAAAGAAGTTAGTCTACCTACTTAATAACTATTTTCTTAATACTATCGTGCCTAACTCTCTAGTATTAGATAGAGGTATAGTATTTACTAGTAAGTACTAAGTAAACTTCTATTATAATCTTAGTATAAAGTAGTACTTTAGTACTACTTTCCATCTATAGATAGATAGCTAGATAGAATATTAGAATTAAGAAATTAAGACGTACCTCTATATATATACTAATTAGGAATAAGACAACTAGGTATTACTACTATTAATAGTAGTATATATCTATAATAATAAGAAATATACGTTAATAAAGGTAACTCTAAACCTTTTAAGTTTTAAGATTAAAATAAATATCCTTAACGGCCTTAAAGACCTAGATTAGCTACGATTAATAGCGGGAGCTCTAGATAGAGTAGTAGATATTACTCTTATACTAGCTATAGTCTCTATATATATAGATTATATACGTCGCGTATACGCGTATATAAGAAAAGCCATCTACTATTCTTAAATACTCTAAGTAAAGTACTATAATAAACGCCGCCTAGATAAGTATTTTAAGAAGAAAGATAAAGTACTACTATTAGTAAAAAATATTTATATAAAGCGCCTATATAAGAAGCTTAACTATAAGTTCTTTAGCCCTTTTATTATTACTAAAAAGATTAAGATATATATATATAAGCTTAAGCTATTACTATTAATAAAATAGCTCTACCCTATCTTTTATATATTACTATTAGAGCCTTACTTAGCTCGCTCTAGGTTCTAGCCTCTAGTAGTT
The DNA here is from genome assembly GCA_021436925.1 of Neofusicoccum ribis. Lineage (NCBI taxonomy): Eukaryota > Fungi > Ascomycota > Dothideomycetes > Botryosphaeriales > Botryosphaeriaceae > Neofusicoccum > Neofusicoccum ribis. Next base: position 15,671 of record JAJVDC010000343.1, read on the forward strand.
AATCTAGTAGAAGATATATAGGAGGTTAAGGCTATTATAATATATAAAAACGGCCTAAGCGGTTCTAAATATCTTATTTAATAGCTAGGTTAGCTAGTAGAGTATAATAAATAGAAGCTTAAATTAGAGCTTAAAAACTATTAGGAACTCCTTAATAAATACTATTAAAGGTACCCGTAGAGATCACGCCCTCTAGATATAAAACGTATATAAAGAATAGTTAGAGAGTCGTTAAGATTTATATAACTATAAGGCTCCCGAGCCTACTATAGGTCCTAATAGTACGTTCCACCTACGAAACGTATACGAAGAGCCTATAGGTCACGTAATAACCACGTAACCTCGCCTAGCTAGATATCTACCGTTAGCCTACCGTTAGTCGGCCTAAATCCCTTAAGGATTCGTCTATTAATTAAAGCTAACTACTTATATACTATCTCTAAACTCTCTATTTCCCTCTAGTCCTTATATTTAAATCCTTTACTTTAAATAGCCGGTTTAAAATAGTAAGCGGTCATCGTATAGCCTAACCTAGACGCGTTACGCTTACGAATAGTATACGTACTAATACCGAAGCGTATATAGAGAGCCAGCCCTCTAGAACTATTATACTAGGGCTTTAGCCAACTAATAAAGGCTCTAATAGTACTACTAGTAGCGAGCCGCCTATAGCGAACACTTAGATTTCAACCCCTATAGAGCGCCTAGTATAGCTCTAAGCTAACTTAGAGGAACTCCTAGTCGCCGACCTAGGTCTTAATTCTAAAGACATCTACTATTCAAACGAGATTATCTAAGCCTTATAGAAACGCATTACGCTTCTATTAGGTAGAGTACTTATACCCGCTATATACGCGTCTCGTATAGTAACTAACGGTACTTCTTAAGATAAGAACCTTCTTAGACTTAATAAGCGCTAACCTCTATTACTTAAGATAACTACGTAGTAGACGTTTAATATATAAATTAAGAAGGTCTATAATATATTCTCTCTTATAGGAATTTAGTAGCTCGACTATAAAGAACGTACCCGCTAGGTCCTTTAGGGTCTTAGTAAGAATAGAGCTCTCTTAAATCCCGTCTACTAGAGGCTCGAGGATGAAGAGAAAGGCCTACTTCTATTTAATAAGTTTAAGTAAATCGTTTAGAATTAAATTAAAGACCCTACCTTACGGAGGTTAGAGAGCGTATCTACGTTCTAGGCTACTAGTATACGCTCTAGTACTAAGTACTATACGTTTCGTACGCGCCTTAAAGGTACTCTTAAATAGCTCCCTTATAAGATTAATAATAAGGTTCTATTAATAGACTTCTACTATACACGCCTTCTAAAGGTATACTAAAAAGAGTTACTTAAGGGTAACTTCCTCTATAACGTGGATCGTCTTAAGGACTTTTATATAGCCGTCTAGCGTATTAAAGTAACGATAAATCTCACTAAGACCGTAAAGGAGGCCGCTACTATTAAGAATAATAGTAAGAGTTAGAAACGCTTATATAGTGATACTACTAACCTAGATAGCTAACCTAGATCTACTTCCTAGGGCCGTAGAGGGTTCTAGTTAAGAGAATCTAGGCGGGGCTCTTTAGACCCTAAACGTACGCTAGTTATAGGCGCCTTATACGAGAAGCGTAGCTTCTAAGGTAAGAGCGAAATCCCTAAGACCTAGGATTTTAAGAACTACGATAACTCGGAAAAAGGCTAAGTCTAGTAGTAGCCTTAAGCTCCCTATCGTTAAGCGTAAACTCTAAGGAAGCTAGTAAGAGGATTATCTTAGATATTCTTATTAATATTCTAATAGGTTAGACTACCTTAAAGGCACTCTTTAATACGAGATATTCGGTAAATCTAATTAACTAGGATGCTATATATAGGCTATAAATACCTACTTCGTAAGCGAAACGTACCCTACGCGTATACTTCCTTAATAGTTACCCTATAACGGTATAGAACTTCTACGACTTAACCGTTACTACTATAGATAATATAGGAGAGCTTTATACTTCTAGTCCTCTACCCTTCTAGAGAGCCTCTTTTATAGACTACAACGTTATTCTTAGTATATCTTAGATATAAGACGTCGACCCTATTATCTAGTTTACTATAAGCTCCTTTCGCTAGGATTAACTAGACCTTATAAGAGTATAGATTATAACTAAAAAAGAGCTCGTAGCCTACCTTATAGAAGATAATAAAGTTCTTCTTCTTAGGCCGCTATTAGCCTTTTACTTACGCTCTATACTAATAGTACTAGAAGAACGTATAATATAAGGCGGTAGTAATTAAAACCCTAATTTATTTCTACTAAGCGTCTTAGTCCTCGTAGTCTAAGCGACGCGAAACTATATTAGCCTTATATATAAAGTATACCTAGACCTCTACGAAGGCTAAGATACTCTTATAGCTACCGTTATAGTTATAACTATTAACGGCTTACTTCTATAGTACGCAAGCCGCTCTAATATCTTTTTAGATAAGCTAGTAGAGACGCTTATCTAGTATTTAAAATATAACTACGCTATTAATCTTAAGGACGGTAAAACGCTACTTTAGATATCCTTATATAATCTTTTATAGCGCGAGTTGATTATCTTAAAAGAGTATCTTAACTAGACTCTTAAAAAGGGTTAGATTAGGCCTAGTAAGAGTCCTACTAGTACGCCTATCCTCTTTATTCTAAAGTCTAACGGAACTATATAGCTATATATTAATTATAGAGAGTTAAATAAGATTATAATTAAGAATCGCTATCTCTTACCCCTTATTAGCGAGCTATTAAATCGTATATTATATATGAAGATCTTTACCAAGCTTAATTTACGTAATACCTACTATAGGCTCCGTATTAGACTAGGTAACGAGTGGAAAATAGTATTTAAGACCTACTACGGCTTGTTTAAATACCTTATTATATCTTTTAGCCTAGCTAACGCGCCTACTACCTTCTAGAGCTATATAAATATAGCCTTAGATAGCTTTATAGATATAGTTTATATCGTCTATTTAGACGATATCCTTATCTACTCTTAGAATAAGGAATTATACGTATAGTACGTACGAGCCGTACTAGACCACTTATAGAAATAGAGCTTATATACGAAACTCTTAAAATACAAGTTCTATACGACGCGAGCCGAGTTCCTAGAGTTTATTATAATACTAGATAGTATTACTATAGACTCCGAAAGGGTCTAAACGATCTAGAACTAACCAACGCTAAAGAGCTTTAGGGAGGTCTAGTTCTTTCTAGGGTTTATAAACTTCTATAGGCGCTTTATCTAGAATTATTCCACGCTAGTAAAGCCACTAAATAACCTAGTATAAAAGGCTTTAAAGCCACTACTAGGTAAGG
>JAJVDC010000344.1:0-18626 GCA_021436925.1 Neofusicoccum ribis
TAGATAACCGCGAGTGAGTTACTATAATCTAGGGAGTTAACGCTAAGAGCTAGGCGATTCCGCTATTTATAATCTTTAAGGGCTAGTACTACCTCTCTACTTAGTATAGCGATAATATTCCACGTGATTAGACTATCGTATTAAGTAAAAATAGCTGGATAATAAATAAGCTTAGTCTATAGTAGCTATAACACTTTAAAAGGTATATTAAGGAGCGTATAACTAGAGTATAGTGACTTCTAGTCCTTAATAGCTACGAGAGCTACTATTTAGCTGAATTTGACGTATTTTACTAGGAGTATAAAATAGTTACGCTTTATATACCTATATATTTATCTTATCTTCTTTAGCTACTTGATATAGGCTGTTTTACGCCTCTTAAAAAGGCGTATAGAAAGTAGGTTAAGGAGCTAATACGATCCTATATTAACTATATTATAAAGCTTAAGTTTCTACCTATATTTAAAGTAGCCTTTAAAGCCGTATTTATAAAGTAAAACATTATAGGTGGATTCCGAGGTATAGGATTAGTTCCACTCGATCTAGAGGCTGTGATTTCTAGACTCGATATTAAGCTTCGGAAGCCAACACCCCTATAGGTAGAGATTACAACTTGGGACCCTTAAACACTATATAATCCAACTGAATTAGTATCTTAGACTAAGTATATTAGAAGCTAGATTATAAGGCATTAAGATAGCTCACTAATATAAATTAATAATACGCTAAATTAACTTACTAAAGGGGCTTAGATAATAGCGTATTTAGCTATTCTTTTATAAGCCGAAGTCGCGAATCTTTAAAAGATAAATAAGGCCGTAATATAACGTAAGAAGCGGTAAAAAAAGTAAATTTAGTAATAAGAGGCTCTTATAGTTTAGAAGAGATAGGATTTAATAGATAAAGCTACTATTAATTATTAAATTTTATAGAAAATATATAAGAGTAGTATATAATTAGGTAGGACTATAGTAAAGTAATAGTAATATAGAAAATATAGTAAGACTAGATATAATTCTTATATATATTAAAAACTTATAAAAGATACTATAGAGTAAGATATATATTATAGCTAGTTAATTTAATAAGGCGTTGTAGAGTTATTTAGAATTAAAGTAGTTTAAGTTGTTAAGCTATCTCTTTCACTTATCTATCTCTTTTACTTATCCGATACGTTATAGAAAGTTAAATAGTCTAGAAGAATATTATATAATAATAGAGCTATCTATATGGGATTCTATCAGCTTAAAATAACTCGGACGAGAGCTAGTAGAATGATGCTGGATGTCGCCATGCTGGCCGTGGCTTCTTGCCCCAAGCGCCCAGCAAGGGTGGTGTGGGGTGGTGGCTTGACGGGGGCGTGGTTTGGTGGGGCTCGCTTATCGTTGGAAGGGGGCGGGCGCTTGGCATCAAGGGAAATTTGTATCCAGAAACGGCGTCACAAACCTCCAAAAACGGCGACGTTTTTCCCTGAAACTTGCGTTGTGGTGTAAAGTAGCTTAAGATCAAGCCTGAACAAGGAACGGATAACACAACGCTTTCCATGCACCATTGTCAACGATGTCTTAGTGGATACCTCTTTAGGTGTCCGATCGTCTTCAGATATGCGATTGCGATATCTGGAGAAAGACGCGGTGCTTTATTGGAGCCACCAAGCCTACAAATTATCTGCAATGAAACTCATCTTCATCCTGGCACTTCTCTTCCTCTTGAGCTGGAGGCTGCAACTGACCTACACGAAGGTTTCAAGACGAGATTCCTCACTATGACTTATTCTACAGGCCCTTCCGCAATCCGACAAGAGAGATCTTGCCAATCAGCCCACGCACAGTATGTCACCTTTGGGGGAGATATGCTAAATTCCAAAGTGAGAGAAGAGGCCCAATCGAGTGCGTGGACTGCTGAGAACATCTTCCACTGGAACAATGGTCATACCTACATAGCCAGAGACGTTTCTGACTTGAGCATTCCACATGAAATAGCCAGTATCATCAGACATATCAGAAACCAGAACAATGAGCTCCTTTGCTTCCACATCTAAAGTCACGGTCATCTCTGCGTGAATAGTCTAAGTAGCAATATCTGCGGATGAGTTTTATATATTCAGAGAGTAGAGAAGAAAATAAAATGGTCCTAAATTAGCGCTGATTCTTGACTGTCATTTAAGCACCAGAGGATAGCGATCAATTGAGACTTAGCCCACAAGGCTATTCGAGCCACCGCGCCGAACGCCGACATCCTCTGCATTCTAGACTGCTGCAATTCCGGAGGTGCTGCAGGTGGTCTCATGACTAACGATGTGGGAGGGCACAAGTGGAAGGAACTGTCAGCCTTGGAGTCAACAGCATGACGGTTGGACTACTGCGGTGTTGCAAAAATCAATTGCGAGTTTGCTTGGAACAGTTTGCACTGGGGCCGGCACCCAATACGGATGATCTCAGAACCGTATCTCACGCTTTGTGCTCAATGACGAGAGTAGCTCTTACGAAGCCTCACTCTGGATTTTTTATCTTCCCACCGCACTGGAGCCCTGCTTCAGGTGATGTTCATCCACTCTGCTTTCCACACGGCGCTAATGACTTCACAGGACCCTACACCTGAAGCTCAGACCGTGGTTCAACCGCGTCCGTCACATTGCGTTTAAGTCGAGTAGATACAAGCTCTTGCTAGCGGTAAGTAGGAACGTGCATTTTGACGCAGTACAAAATTGAAGCATTCAGCAGATTAATCTATTTTACTCACTAACTTTTTCAAGGTGGTTGAGCTCGAAGTACCCTTACGGCTTCATGAGCTTAATCCTTGTCCACTCTCTGGCGCTCCTAAGGCCCGACAACCATTTCTACACATCGCCGGCGGCTTTTTCTCTACACTCACCACTCCAACCCTCTTCTCATTCTCACTCCTCCTCATCACTCCCCTCATCCCCATCATCGCCCATAACCAACGTCGGAATCTCCACATCCCCATCATCGTCCTCCTCCTCCTCGGCGCCATACCCCGTCTCGACCGGCACCGCCGCTGGCAGTGTCGACGCGGGCGGCTCCCTCAGCTCCTCCCTTGGCACATCCCTGGGCGGACTCTCCACGCGCGGCCGCTTTGGCGAGCGAGACTCTACTTCCGTCTCGGTGCTAGGCCGCTTCTCCGGGAATGATGAGGGCTCTTCTTGCTCCTGCTGGGATAGGCCTTCCGCCGCCGCCGTCGCCTGGAGCGACCGCACGGCGACGGGCTCGTTTTGGCCTACCGGCGCGTCGTCGACTTGCATGTCGTCCTCCTTGTTCTGGACGGGTGATGGTGCCTGTTCGGTCTTCTTTTCTGGGGTCGCTGTTGCTTCCTCGTCATCTTCGTCTTCCTCATCTTCCTCGACATCGGCGTTGGGATCGCCGTAGGTGTGCGTCCTGATGGCTGGAACGCGCGGTCGGAGCAGGGATTCAACTGCCGGAGAACCCGGGTATAGACGCGCCAGGAGAGGCAGGAGGCTGGGGTTGCCTCTGGGGTCGAGGCTCAGGACGCTGGCGAGAAGAGCTTTCTCGTGCTGGATCAGCACGGCGGTGCTGTCGATGCGCGCCCTGATGGAGCTGTCCATGGCGGGAGCTGGTAGGTGGGTGAGGAGGATGGGGAGAAGATCGTAGGCGCTTTCGTGGAGGCCCTCTGGAATAATCTGTTGTGGCGCCTTGATCTTGGTATTGTTGAGGAAGGAGTCGGCGTTAATAGATACTTGCGGCTGGTTTTTGTTGCCGTTGGCCATTTGAGGGGTTGCATTTGGCGTTGGGTCGTTCTCGCGAGGGAGGAGGTCCTCGCAACAAGCATGCATGATTGGGTTGAGGCTCTTGATCTGTGCAGCAGGTAGTGTCGAGCCGACTGCCGGCAGCGCTTTTGACAGGACAGAGTACGATGCAGCGCGAACATGCAGAAGTGATCTCTCCTCCTGGAAGACAAAAGTGAGGCGTTCAATGAAGAACTCCATGACTGGGGAAAGGGATTGACCGAAACGTTCTACAAGAACCTCGAAAAGGCCGAGTGCTGCGACGTGTATTTGCGGGAGAACTGTGAAGAGGTCGTTACGTTCCTCCTTTCCAATCTGGTCGTTGAATGCAATCCCGCTTTCCTGGCTCTTTTTCTTCTGCCCTGCGGGCGCAGTGATAGAAAGGACACGAGTAAGAAGGTCCATGAGATGGGCTACGCGGACGCTGACAGGGCCCGAAGGAGTCGTGGGTGCAGCGATCAGCTCAGCAAGAAGCTCGAGCAAACCGATCAAGCGTCCGCTGCCAGCATAGATTCCAGTCCAAGCCGGAAACCCACACTTATCAGGTTCCAGCTGTTGAGCTACTTGTTCCAGAGTGCGGTTAGTGGTACTGGGTGGTTGGACTGCTGTAACTGACTCCCAGTCCTCAATGACGGCACGGAAAACCTTGTCGGCGGCCTGGTGGGCCGCAGCAACGACGTTCTGAAATGTCTTTTCCCATTCTTCTTTGAACCCGTTTTTGGCTGCACAAGCTGGCAGCTGTGCGTAAAGGCTGCGAGCGGCGGCAAGACCGTCCACGCTGAGCAACGCGTGCTCGCCTGGCCAGGACCGGGCGACCACAGTAGAAAGGAACTGGTTGATCTTGGACAAATGCGGGCGGAAAGTAGTGGGATGGCGCGGAAGCAGCCGAGAGAAACTCTCCAGCACCGTGTCGACCAGCTGTTGGGTGCCGTGGTCCACGGTCTTGGCCCGGGCGAGAATGGTCAGGCACGAAGTGATGAACGGGGTCAGAGAGGGCGTGGTGATCTCTCGCACGAGGGTTTGGTACTCGCGCGTCAGGGCGAAGATGCGCGTCAGGGTGACTATGGCGAGGACCTTGGTGGTGGGCGGGTCCGGCTTCGTCAAGATGCCCAGGAGGCCGCGCACCCACGGGCCGCATTTCTGGAGCATCTCCCAGCCGCCGAGCTCGACGGCGGACTTGCACAAGACGACTCCTGACCAGCGGCCCTCGGCGGAGCGGTCCTGCAGCAGGGTGGAGATCTGCGTGCGGAGCTTGTGAACCAGCACTGCAGTCTCAGACGCATCTTTGCCCGAAGGGTGCTGCGGAGCAGCGAGCACGGGCTTGCAGGCCGGCAGGGTCGCCGCGACGTGGGGGACGAGAGCGGGCAGCTGGCGGGCCGGGACGGACGACAGGCGGTAGGTGACGGCGCGGAGGGTGCTGGCGGCGTGGGCATCTGGGCCGGGCGCCATGGTTGCAGCAGCGTGTCGACGTGACGGAGGCCGGAGAATGGCGCTGATGGCCGCAAAATAAATTTGGCGCACGGGCCGCGCTGGACGGACCAGGGTTGCGGGTGCTCCCTGCCGCGTGTCGGACACCAGCAGCAGCAGCGACCTGTCCGCTCCCCAGAACGCGCTCCTGCCTGTACTCCTCTCCCTTTTCGCAGAGTAATGGCTCTCGCATGCTAACCTCCTCCCGACTCCAGCCCAGGGCTTCTATCCAAAATGCCCGCTGTACGTCCCGTCGCCCGCGCCCGCGCAACCCTGCCCCACGACGTCACCCCGGCCGTCGAGCTCAGACTCCGCCATGCTAACACGCCTGCCTGTCCAGGAAAACGCGAAGGCGCTGAACTACATAGCCCAGCTGGACGACGCCCGCTGCAATGCTCGCTGGGACGCTTTGCCTGAGCTCGCGCGCAAGATCGAGAAACATGCTCCACACCGCACCTGTACTCCCCCGCGCTCCCTGATTTCCCAGCTCCCTTGCTGACCAGCCCCGCCACAGGCATATACACCACTGCCCGCGCCGAGGCTCACGTAGCTGCTCATATCAAGCAGCACCACGACTCTGTCCCGTCCACTCCTACCTCCCCGCCCCCCGACCTTTCGACCATCGCCGACTCGTTGGCCCAAGCCAGGGACCAGGAGGCCACCCACAAGCAGGATGCCTTCGCCGCCCAGACATGTCTGGCTTGGATACACTGGGAGCTGGCTGAGCCTCAGGAGGTCCTGTCTACAGTTCCAAGCAGCATTACCGAAGCCGAAGAGAATCTGCGCCACGGGGACGAGTCCTTCACGGGGTGGACCCAGGTCTGCATTGTCAAGACCGCCTACCTGAAAGGTATATTGTAGCCTCCTGTGATGTTGTTGCGCGGGATGTCTTACACGCCGCAGGAATTGCCCAGGAGAAGACGGGCGCAGTCGCCGACGCCATCAAGACCTACGAGTCCATCCTGCATTTCGTTGGCTCCGACATCCTCAGCTCTGCCTCCCTACAGTTCAAAACCTGGTCCGAAGCGCTCCTGGCCCGTCTGTGCCTTCTCCTAGATCTCAACCACCCCAGTGACAGGCCAGAGGAGCCGAACGCTGCCCTGCACGCCTTCCGACTGTGGTCGCGTTTGATGGAAAATGGCAAGGCTCAATTCGCCGGCGAAGCTATGACCGACCCCCCTGACATGAGACGTGCCGTTTGGAAAGCCTACTACGACACACTTTCGATCATCCTCCGTCGCGGCCTTTTGTACAGTGGCTCTTCTGATCCCGACCAGGCTCTTCTTGGCGACGCTGCAGAGCATGCCTCCAAGGATCAGTATATGTCGGCAAGACTTCAACAGCGTGCCGAACTCAAGCTTGTCGAGACTGTGTACGAGGGGCTGTTGCTTAAGGAGACTTGTTTCCCTAAGGCGAGTGAAACAAACGAAGAAGTGGACAGTTGGGCTGAATCTGTGATGAGCAATTGGCGAATCATTTGCGGCCCTGCTTGGACAGATGAAGAGCTTGGTGAAGGTGGTAAATCGGCTGTGGGCAAGGGCGTCCTTGATGTATGTGACGTCACCAGCCCTCGTATTTGCACAGGGCTGATTCTTTCTTCCAGATTCTCTACCGCGCCTCAACCAAGTCGTACCACTCGACACGTGTTTTGCGGCATCTTTTCATTGTCCACGCTTCACTTGCAGAATTTGACCTCGCGTTCAAGGCCTTTGACTCTTATGTCGACATCGTCAGCAGAGGCAAAGACCGCGCAGAGAAGAGCGGAGAAGAGGACCCTGGCTTGGACGATGACAACACGATTCTTCGGACTGCAGCTGAGGCAGTCAGGATACTGTGCCGCTTCGGCACGCGCAAGGATGCTGAGAAGGCGAAGGAAGTGGGTGAGCACATTGAAAAGTGGCTGAAACAGCAGACTCCGGCATCGAGGCCTGGAACTGCCACGTCTGAGGGCCCAGCTGCAAATAGGTCGACAGAGAGCCTCCTCTCGCCACGTGTCCTTGCAATCGCATACCGTGCAGTAGGTATCAGCCGCGCTCACTGGGCGAGACTCACGTACGAAGCTACGGCACGGTCGACGTTCCAGGCACAGGCAGCCCAAGCTTTCCGGAAATCTCTGAGTCCAGAATTCCAGGAAACCACTAACCTCGAAACTCTGTACGCCCTAGGATTGCTGCTTGCCGAGATGCGGGACATCGGCGGGGCAATCAAGGTCGTGAAGCGTGCTCTGTCGTCAAATGCTCGCGGCGATGGTTTGAGAACACCTGACGGAGTTGCTAGCGAAACAGATGCGGAGGACGTCGACTACATCCATGAGAGGAAGCTCATTCCTCTCTGGCACTTGCTAGCACTACTTCTCACCGCGAAGTCGGACTTCACTACCGCTGCGAGAACTTGCGACGCTGCATTCGATCAGTTCGATGATCCCGCCGTGCTATTCGGAAACCAAGGTGAGGCTTATCGGAGCGAGCACTTAAACAACAGCTCTGCCGATCTGGAGAAGGCTCGGAGCAGCGCAGACAAGGGCCTTGTCGACCGGATGGAGTCGTTCGAGAAGGAAGGTATCCTCCAAGTGAAGGTCACGCAGTTGATGCTCCTCGAAGTTGTCGAGGGGACGACCGCTGCCGTCGATGCCAGCATGGAACTCTTGGGCCTCTACAAGAGACTATTTGGAGACCCAAGCGGTGGGCCAAAGCAGCCTGAGACTCTCGATATCTCGACCCAGAACACCCCAGGTAATCGAGCAAGCTTCTTCGGAAGGACCAAGACCTTGAGAAAGAACACAATCACGCAAGATCAAAGTGCGGCGGCACTGCCCACCAGGAGAAGCACTTCTTCTCGTCCATCATCACAAGCTACTGAGGGCACCACTGCACCCACAATTCAGGTAACGGATGAATCCGGCAAATCCAACAGTCATCACCATCATGGCTTATTCCATCACAAGCATCACGACAAGTCTAGCTCTGGAAGCATCAAATTGCGGAAGAGAAGTGCGAGTAATATGAAAGCGCCCGACTCGGCCGGAAAAGACTCGGACGGCGCCGCGAACGGAAGCGCTCGACGAGGGAGCGCACCGTCGAGTGAACAGCCTCTCCGATCAATCCCGCACAACATCCCCCCCAGCAAGCAGCCGGCCCCGCCCGGCCATGCCGACCAACCGCCGCGTCAGGATACCCGCCTTCCCGCACCGTTCCCTCGCCCGAACTTCACGACCCCCGAACCTCGCTTTCCCGTGCTGCAAGAGCGGAGGCATACTACTTCGCTCCTCATCGACGTGTGGCTCTTCATTGCTGGTCTCTACACACGGGCAGCACTATTTGAAGATGCCAAGGGTGCGGTTGACGAGGCGTTCAAGCTCGCCGACAACCTGGAATCTGAGATCTCTCAGGATTCGTCGAGTGCCAAGGCATTTTCCGAGAGGGGATGGGGTGGCGGAAAGAGCATCGAGGAGCTTTGGGCGGACATCTGGGCTGCTGTAAGTGGTCGTGTGTCTTCTAGGGCCTACATACGCTAACAAAGTCCAGCGTGGCGAGATCGCACACTCTGAGTCGGAGCCGTACGAAGCGCTTGGACACTTTGAGAAGGGTCTTTCGCATAACCCTGATCACCCGGCGGCTGTGGTCGGGTTATCAAACATTCTGCTTGACATTTACTGCAAGGTGATTCCTGCCGAGTCGGCGCAGCGTGCTTCCACGCGAGAGGGAGCGGCGCCGAAAGACTCTAGAGGAGCAGGGCCCGACCCCGAGGAGCTGAACCGGCTTGCTGCCAGAGACCGGGCGTACAGCTTATTGTCGTCTCTGACAAAGCTGGGTACGGGATGGGACTACTCAGAGGCGTGGTTCACATTGGCAAGAGCGTACGAAGAGGGAGGGCAGATCCAGAAGGCGAAGGATGTGCTTTGGTGGTGCGTGGAGCTGGAGGACAGCAAAGCGCTCAGGAAATGGAGTTGCGTTGGGGTTGGGGGGTTCGTGCTCTGAGGGGCGCGGCTTTGTGCATACAGTCAAGATACCCGTCGTAAGTACCAGTACGAGCGCGTGGAGCCTGTAACATATCCGAGCAAGCAGCATTTCTACAATAATATCAGCCAACGCGACTGCGGTGCTGTGGGCCGACGTCATTGCGCTCTCACCTGGTCGTCCACAGCAAGGGCGCGCCTCACCCTCCGCGCAGCATCCCGCGCCTTCCCCCTGGCTCTCCGCGCCCCACCCGCCTCCCCCACCAACTTCTTTTCTGCCGCGCCCCAGTCTCCAGAGACTCCTCCAACACTCCCGCTCCCTGGCGGAGATCCCAGAAACACAGTCACGATGGCCCCCTGCCCGCGTCACGAGGACTGCTCCCCAAGCCGTGCACGTGCACCATAAGTCTCGCCCACCATCCAGTCACTCTTTGCAAACAACCCAACCCGTTTCCGACCCGCTCAGGCTCGTCAAACGCGACCCAACGGCTTTGCCGGCCGGTCTTGCCTGCCTCTCAGTCAAAAGCACCAGAGCCGCGCGCCTTTGTCGTCGAGCCACACAAGCACAAAGACAAGTCGCACTCCGCATCCAGCCACACACCCGACACAAACGCCAAGATGGAACATAGAAAAGCCTTCTATGACCACCCAACCCAGGGCCCGGACAGGTCAACAAGCCCAGGGAGATCCAGGGTCGCGATGCCGCCGTCCACGCCTCCGTGTGACCTTCTGCCCAGTCGCCTTCAAGAACTACAGTCAACAAACCGATCAACCACAACTATAGGCGCTTCGCCTGGATATAGCAGTGATACCACGTCGCCCACTTCCACTGCACCGACTAGTGCTACCTCCTCGCCTGTCACTCCATGCCCGGCTCCCGGCTCCAAGTGGTGTGAGCTTGACGGCAACAAACATTCATCACCAACCACCAAGGTCCACACCAGGTCGGCCAGGGTCAAGTTCGACCTAGATGTTCCCCAGTCTCCTACTTCAAGCAAACAGAACCATCCTACTTCGTGTTCCAACACTTCAAACACTGTAACTTCAGCCCAGTCGCCAGATGCTGGAGTACGCACGCCCCAAGACACTGCCGTCGGCAGTCCCTCGCATGCCTCGCTCGGCAGCCCAAGCCTCCCACCCACGGTCAGCGACACTCCCTTCCCCAGCCTTCGACTCATCACGCCTCGGACGCGCTTCTACGTCCACACCCCATCCCGGCCATTCGCCTTCCCCACGCCCCCCTCCCTTTCGCCATCCGCCAAAACCACCTTCGGCCCCTTTCCCTCGCCACACACCCTCGCCGACCTCCACGCCCTCGCTTACACCAACCGCGTCGCCATCCCCATCGAGCCGTGCCTCCAATGCCAGCTCAAAAACCTGCCCTGCCCAACGACCACCAACTCCCCTGCCCACGCCGGCTCCGGCCCAGTCGTCACCGCCGGCGGAGCCACCCTCCCTCGCCCCCGGACCACGCATCCAAGGTTCCCGGCCTGCTTGCGCTGCATTCGCGCCGGCGAGACGGACGCGTGCATCGCGCAGCGCCGCGCCACGCCGGCCGAGCGCGCGGCCATCGCGGACGCGGACTCGAGCCAGGCGCAGCAGCTGCAGCTGGAGCTGGGCACGGTGCTGCTGCCGACCGATCGCGACGTGCTGTTCCCGGAGCTTTGGGAGCGGAAGATGGTCAGGAGGGAGGAGCTGCTGGCGGCGTCGGCGAAGCGGGAGGCGAAGGCGGGTTTGGCGCCGAAGAGGGTGGAGGGGTGGAGGGGTGGAGGTGAGGCGGTGAGGAAGGGGCAGGAGAGGGATCGGGTGTTGTTGAGTGGGAGGGGACGGGAGGCAGTGTTGTTGCCGCATGAGCGGTGGGGGTGCAGGTGGGTGGGGAGGAGGGAGAGGGAGGAGTGGGAGTTTGTGGAGATGGCGGTGAGGAAGATCGAGGCGGATGATGAGGCGATGAAGAGTGGTGGTGTGGGTTTGGGGGTTGGTATCTGAGGTGGAAGGTGGAGAGTGGAGGGGATGAGAGTGATCGTTTATCGGAAGAAGGTGAAAATGGGTATCATGGTTTGGGGATCGATGGGACACATGGTTACGAAAAGCGTTGCGTGGTGCTGATGGGATTGGCGGACAGTGAGGGCGCTCACTTCGTTCTGCTATCCAACCTTCCCCCTCTGCGTCTGGCACAAAAGCTGAGCAACACCCACGAGCTCCGATGGGGACTTTTCACGGCTATCTGCGGGTTTCATAACGTATTTCTCACACACATTGCACAGCTGCGTCGATAGCATATGCGTTGCTCTGCTCGAGTCTCTCTAATAGATGATAATAACTACAACGAGAAGATACATGTGCAACCGACTCCCATACAATCATCTTATCTTTCCGGTCCCGCAAAGCGTGAGCCAAAGCTCTCAATCTAGCAGATTCTTCCGCCCTACCTGACCAACTCCTCGTTCTTTCCGAATCTTGTAGTAGCGTATTTGCCAGCCTCTCGAGCGCGAGCTCTTCCTGTAGTTACCCAATGAAACGCCCTGTCCATCCCACGCTATGATTGTAACAGCAATTTAGGAGTTAAAGTCAAAAGAAGAGGGAGAACGCTATTCTAATCACATGCTCTCTCGTACGCGCGCCAAAGTTCCACTTCACTCAACTGCGTCCCCGCTGCGCCTCCTCATCAGCCCCTCTCCTCCTCACCACCCCTCTGCACCGTCCCCTCCGCCTCCAGCACATCCTGATTCTCCTCGCCCACCCTCATCGTCAAAAACGCCGCCACGAGCGCGAAGCAGCCGCCGAACCTCAGCACCCACGCGACGCTATCGTCGCCAGGAGTCCCGCGCGGCTTCTGCAGGATCTTGAACAGGGCCGAGCTGAACAGCGTCGCAATGACCTGCGGCGCGGCGATGGCGACGTTGTGGATGCCGAGGACCACGCCGGCCTGGCCGGCAGCGTCGTCCTCGCCGGCGGCGAGCAGGGCGCCGTCACGCGTGGGCGGGGGCCGCAGCAGGCCGCGGCGAATGGCGTCGCGCTTGGAGATCTCGGCCGAGATGAGGGCAAAGGGGGCCCAGTTGGTGATGGCCCAGGGGATGCCGACGAGGGCGATGAGGGCAGTGGCGCCGGTGGTGGAGCGAACGAAGAAAGTTAGCCATGTGAGGGCGGCGAAGAGGACGTGCGAGATGAGCCAGGCGCGGCGGAGGGTGAGCGATTTGATCTGGAGGTGGTTGAGTATGTTGAGGTGTTGCTTCCAGCTCTTCCGGCCGATTTTGTGCTTCCTTAGGTTGAAGTAACTAGAGCCGGAATGGGAAGTGGTTGGGGTTAGCGGAGTGGTGGGTTCTGGGGTGGGCGGCTTGTAGGTTGGTGCGACGATTATGGGAAGGATGACGCTGGCAGCAAAAGTTGTGATGGCGAAGATGAATAGCGCCAGAGTTCCCATGCGAGTTCCTTTTTCCCAGATCTGATTGATTTCATCCTCGGTCATGTGAGGGTTCTCCTGAAAGAAAGGATCCGTGTAGATCTCTCCGATGTAGGTTGTCGTATAGAACAGGAATGGAAACCATCCTACCCATGCTGCAAGCTGGACTTGGCATACTAGAGAAACCTGAGGCGGCAGCTTGCGAACAGAGCTGGACAGGTTCTTGAAGAAGCCTATCAGGCCACCCTGAGCTTTGGGTGGGCCTTCCATGCGCGGATCGCGCTCCGAAATAGTGGCGCAGCTTATTGTAACTGTAACGGCTAGCGCCATGCAAGCGATTGCGCAGAGGACCTTCATCTGCGTATTTCCGAGGAAAGGGAACAGCTTCGGGAGATCGACATAACCGGATAGGTAACCGAGAATATTCCCAACCCCGGTAGTCCGCATGATCCAGGCATTGGCAGCTTCCTGTTGATGAGTCGGTGCGCAGTCTACTACAAATGCTCGGATAGCAGCTTGGACTATGCGACATTAACAGCCCGCTCGTCTTGCGCTTGATGCGGTTATTACTTACTGACGTTGATGGCAAAGTCCAGGACGTACACCATCAGAACGGCAAAGAGGATAGTGATCGTCTTCGTCGCAGACGAATTCCAAGCGACACCGAAGATGGACAAAAAGCCACCCACTATTTCCTTCGCCCATGCCAGGAGAAATAAGGATACTATCGTGGAGACAGCGCCTCCAATAATGAACGGGCGTCTCTTTCCATACTTCAATCGGCAGTTGTCGCTTTTGAGACCAACGTATGGTTGCACGAGTGTTCCCGAGAGAGGGCCGGCAATCCAGACGAGAGCAAGCAGAGACTTGCTTAGGCCGAGGGATAGGAGGTATGGCTGCGACAAAATAGGTCAGCGTGATGGCCATCGGCGGGAATGGCTGGATCGACAAAATACTCACAGAACCGTACGACAGTTCAACCGACCATGCTATCTGCAGACTGCAGACAAGCTCAGCATCTGGGCCCTTGCCATTCGAACGGATTCTGCCCAAGAGACTCGACTCACCCTCCTCCAGCCAGTGTCAACAGCAGCAGGTACCAGCTGCTCTTTGTCTCTTCTCCAGCCTCAGCATCCCAGCTATCATCACTAAGCGGGGAAGCGACGGCTTTCAGCCCATTCTCGCTCTCTTCGGAAGAACGGGCTGACAGCAGCGGCGATGTCTCGTTCATCTGGTCGCGGGATTGGCTTGCTCTCGGAGAGCTGGTTGAATGGCGGCCGAAGGAGACGATTTTAGGGAGCGACGTGTCGGCGGCGGGGGTGGCAGCATTGTCAAAGGAGCTCGGACGGTGAGGCGAGCTAGACGAGGACGAGGGTCGAGCACCGGACATGGCGGACGATGAGAGGAGGACGGGTGCCTCGTGTCGTGTTCCGCGTGGTGCAGGCGGGGAGCAGGAACGGTCACTGGCCGGATCAGGGAAGGGTCTCTGGGGAAGTGGAGCCGCTCGAGGGCAGGCCGAAGGAAGAATAGCAGCACAGAGGCGAGGGGCGTGGCGCGGGCTCGGGGAAGCCAGGAGAGGCGGCGGCGGAAGGCGCCATAGCTTGGATCACGATGGAACTGGAGGGTTCGACAGTCGACGTCACACGACTCGCCAGACAGCCCCAGGCCAATGGCTCCCGACAAGGCTCAGCCGCAGGCGGACGGCGGGCGGCCGTGAGTCGTCAGGTGCCGCCGTCACGCTGATGCTGGGTGAAGGTAACGTTAGCTCAGCGCTGGCAGGAGCTCATTCGCCGTGCCTGATCGACAGCCCAGCAGGCGTGCGTCACGCAGGTCGGGCGTGGGGAAGAGCCCGAAGGCGCGGCTTGGTGTGCCTGGAGAACCGGGGCGTGCGCGAATCAGCACTGTGGCTGCACGCAGCGAACGTGGACGCCGGGCGCGGGCGGGCGGCCATCAGCAGGCGCCCGCTGAGCCCGCGTCCAGCCCTACGGCGATTGCTGGCAGCGGGCGGCGGGCAGCGGGCAGCGGCGGGCTAGCCGTGCAGCGGTTGCTGTTTCGGCGTGGAGAAGCCCGGGCACCGGGGCTCCTGCAGCAGGCCGCAGCTGCCGTGTCGCTGTCGCTGCCGCTGCGCCGCGCCCTGCACCAAGGGCCCCGCCACCGCGCCGCGGCCGCGCTGCCTGCAGCGCAGCGGGCGAGGGCGGTCTTGCGTGCCGCGCCTGCCTCTCTGGCGACGGGCGCACGAGGCCGCGGCGAGGGGTGGGTGCTCTGTGCATCTGGCCGAGCCGCGCGGAGGGCAGCCAGTTTACGCGTGTGCGGCCCGTGCGCGGCCGAGCGTAATGTGGCCACTGCTTCCTCAGGCCGGCGACGAAGGGCTGCCTGCGCGTCTCATCAATCACCGACGTCCTCTCCCTGCTGAACACCCCCGAAGCTATTCCTACCACGCGCCCCAAACCGCTGCTTCGACCAGCCTCTCCCCAAGCCCGCGATCGATCGCCCAGCCGGCGCCCTGCATCTCCCGCCGCTGTCGGCTCGCCGCCCGTCTTCCGCGCACTATCTCTGCGCCGCGGAGCCAATGTCCATTTAACCCATCTGCTCCACCATGGCCTCCTTCGTCGGTTGGGCCGTGACCGAACTCGCCAGTACGTGGCCCCAAGCCTGCCCCCGTCTTGCGCCGTCCTGAGCGCCCTCTGCCCGGCCTCCGCTGACCCTGCTACTGTCCTAGAGCGCGAGACCAAAGATGCCGATACTGAGGGTTAGTCCCGACCCCGTCGCTGGCCCCTCCCTGCCCGACCCGAAGCCTGACAAGAGGATACACAGAGCCGGAAGCTGGCCAGGCGGAAATCTACGCATCATGGTCGCTCTTCATTCTTATCTCGCTGCTCATAATAGCTCTGTTCACGAGCTACATGCTGCAGACTAGGAAGATTCAGGCCGTGCACGAGACGGTTGTGTCTATTTTTGCAGGTACGCTTAATGCGCGCGCGCCAACCCGGCACTTGCTCACCAGCACGCAGGTATGGTTGTCGGGCTCATCCTACGGTTGACGGCGAATGAGGCCGTCCTGGGAGTTGTGAGCTTCAACTACCAGTTCTTCTTCAACCTCCTCCTGCCGCCCATTATCCTTGCGTCCGGCTACGAGCTACATCAGGCCAATTTCTTCCGCCAGATCGGAACCATTCTCACATTCGCCTTCGCCGGCACATTTATCTCCGCTCTGGTGCTTGGTGTCTTCCTGTGGCTCTGGACCAGGCTGAACTTGGACGGTGTCTCTCTGAGCTTTGTCGAGGCAATCTCCGTTGGCGCAACGCTGTCCGCCACCGATCCGGTCACAATCCTGGCCATTTTCAACACGTACAAAGTCGATCCCAAGCTTTACACTGTTATCTTCGGTGAATCCATCCTGAACGACGCCATCGCTATCGTCCTTTTCGAGACGGCGCAAAGATACAAGGACGCTGCTGGAGAGAGCTTGACAATTATCACTCTGTTCGAGTCGATTGGGATTTTCTTGCTGGTCTTCTTCGGCAGCTTGGTTATCGGCCTGATTATTGGCGTGCTGACCTCGCTGCTCTTGAAGTTCACTTACGTGCGCCGCTTCCCCAAGATTGAGAGCTGCCTGGTCATTTTGATTGCCTATCTCAGCTACTTCTTCTCCAATGCCATTCACATGTCCGGTACGTTCCCAAATGGCTCAACAATCCAATACCTACGCTGACATCTGCCCAGGCATTGTCTCCCTCTTGTTCTGTGGGATCTGCTTGAAGCACTACGCCTATCACAACATGTCCCGCCGCACGCAGCTGACCACAAAGTTCGTCTTCCAAGTCATGGCTCAGCTCTCCGAGAACTTCATCTTCATCTACCTCGGTCTTTCGCTCTTCACCGAAACCGAACTTGACTACAAGCCGCTCTTCATCCTCATGACCGTTATCGGCATTTGTATTGCCCGTTATTGCGCGGTGTTCCCTCTGTCGAGGTTGCTGAACTGGATACTCCGTTACAAGGCCCGCAGGCGCGGCCGCGAGGTGGCTGAGGAGTTGCCTTGGTCCCACCAGGCTATGTTGTTCTGGGCCGGACTTCGTGGAGCCGTTGGAGTCGCGCTTGCCGCTGGCCTCACGGGCCAAAACGGCTTCACTCTCAGAGCCACTGTATTGGTTGTTGTTGTGCTTACTGTTATTATTTTTGGAGGGACGACAGCACGCATGCTTGAAATCCTGCAGATTCGCACTGGCGTCGTGGAAGAAATCGACTCAGACGATGAGTTCGATATCGAAATTGTTCCGGGAGGCGGCAGCGGCGCTACCGGTGTCACGTACGCATCCAAGCAGGGCCGCGGAATTGGCCACAACCCACGACCTAGCGCCAACGGCTTCGTTCTCACCCCGGTGGACTTTGATGGCTCCGGCCGTGGTAAGGGTTTCAGTAGTAGCACCATCAACGGTGGTTCGTCGCCCGCTGCCCGCCCGAACGGTGGCATGTCCTCGCGCCGCAGCTCCAGCCGGCCGCAGAACCTCCGTGCCCATGACTACGCCGAGCAGGGATTGCTACAGCACGAGGACAGCGGCTCCAACTCGGACGTTGACAATGACCTCGATCTGCCGCCGTCAGCGCGGCGCTCTCCGGCACGCCGCGCATCGCCCACAGCGCCAACGCTCGCACCGAGTGGCTCGGCCGCAACGCCGTACGCGGCGGAAGCGCCCACGCCGCCGGAGCCGCGTGGGAGACTGCAGCGGGTAGGCAACGCTACGGCGGCGGCGAGACAGCTGTTGACCGGTCTGAGCGAGGACCCGGCCAGCGCCTTCAGGCAGATCGACGAGGGCTTCATCAAGCCGCATTTGCTGCTCGACCCCGGGAGGTCCTCCAGCGGGCATAGCGGAGGCCCGGGCGGACCGTCGCATTCGTGATGTTGCGTTGTTTTGTTATTAGTGTTAGGGGCTTTCTTCTGCTGCGCTGCTGAGCAAAGAGGAAAAATGCAATGGGCGGCGTTTTTTTTTTCTTCTTTGCTGTCTGTAATCTTGAAACGAAGCTTGCTTTGCTTCGTTGAGCCCTCGTATACACTTTGCGTGTTTTTAAAGAGCGGCAAGTGGGTCTCTGGGAGGAGTGGATGATAGACTGGGGGGGAGGGTTAGGGGGTAAGTAGGGTAGGTTAGGCTGAGTAGGATAGGTAGTGGTAAAGATACCGATACAGTGTTAAGACGAGTAACTGCTGCCAATGATGGTTGCATGAAGTGTATATGTAGAACAAAGTTGAGCTCGTCAGTAGCATCTTCGGCAATGCTTTGTCGCCAGCAAATGCGATGATATTGCTCGAGACTTGAGGGGCCGTTAGCAATAGGGAAACCCAAACGTAGAGGCCGGATGCTTAAAAAGAGAAAACGTAGGCAAATATGTGACTATAGGCGGAATCGAACGCAAAAAGTCAGCACCTACCGGTGCCTATTAAACTCCCTTTCGGGTGTTTTCCCCGCCGTTAATGGGCGTGGTCGGGGCTAATTTCACAATTGCTACTTTATTAAAGCGCCGCGCCGTGGGCCAGTCAGCCTGCTAATGTGCTAGGCATCTTGGTTCCTTTAGGTCGAAAGAGATCCTTGCTGGTTCTGCTTATATTTCGTGGGAATTATTATGTGCTCTAAGAATAAATGAGAAGTGAGAAGAAAATGTGCGAAGTTATTTCACTTAGACCATAGCGGCACCGCGCTTACAACACTACCTAGATCATTGACCTGAACATATTAATGGTGTAGAGCATTGCGTTTTCTTCACTGAGCTTCGGTAAAGTCTAGATGGGTTGTATTTTAGATACTTGGCCATTACAACTAAATCTATTCACTATATGGTACCACCTAGTACTCAAAGTTTGAAACACTTACATATCTGTCTCGATTTCTATGCACGAAAAAACAAGCATGTAATGAGACTCGATGCTACTACAGAGAGGTCGCACGAAGTGCGAGAATCTACGTACAAACGAGCGCTAAGAAGTCGCGGAAGCGCGTAACGTCACCGCCTTCGCCTCCTCACGTGCTTCCTGCTCAACATCAACT
>JAJVDC010000345.1:0-18459 GCA_021436925.1 Neofusicoccum ribis
ACTCTGTGCGCGCTCATCATCCACATCCCTCGAACACCATTTTGTCTCAAACCCTAACCCTAACCCTAACCCTAACCCTAACCCTAACCCTAACCCTAACCCTAACCCTAACCCTAAGTGAATCTCAATATGGAATTACGCTCTCGTAGATAGGTTATTTAGATATAGTCTCTATACATTTTCTGGTCGTATTAGCTAGCTCTACAACGTGTCTAAGTTTAGTGTAAATCCGACGACCTTTTTCTAAATGCACCGTACCCCCTCAACCCTAACTCACCCGGCGAACCTCGCGTGGCGGCTGAATGCACCGTTGCAACGGTGCATTCAGGCCTTTCGGTTAGGGTATCAAATGATCTGAATTACTTCGAATTGGTAGAAGTGGATCTTGTTGAAACATTATGATAGGCCGTTATAGGAACTTCACTCCCGTAAAGCTCCTGGGGTTCCGACACACCAAGCTCCAATACTGAATTCTCAGCCGGTACTTCCTGTCGCGTCGGTGGTTTGTGGAGACCATACTCTCCAGGGTTGTAGGCAGGAGGGGATCTGTCTTGATCTCTCCGTCTCCAATAGATCGCATAGAACAAGAGCGCAGATATTGCCACCACCCCCCCAACAACTCCAACGACAACGCCAGCGACTGCAGCAGTAGATAGACCCGTATTGGAGTTTTGATCTCCGGAACCAATATTTGCGCCGGGGCTGGGGTTGACAGTGACGGTGGAGCTTGAGGAAGGCGTTGTCGTGTTGGTAGTACTGTTGGATTCGATCACTTGAGAACACGTAGTCTCTCTCGGTTCGCCGTTGTCGTTGATTGCAACGATGATCTCGTCATCAGTGGGGTTTGCTGCCCATAGAGAGAAGATCTTTGCATCCAGGTTCGCCATCATGTATGCAGCTGACAAAAATTGGCGGCCGAGATTTGGAAGATCTTTGCTGTTGACATCTTGAATGGAGTTGATGATAAGCTCCTTGACACTGTTGTCCTCAACGAGAGCTCCATTGTCATTGATGTAGGTGTTTGGAACAAGAAGTTGATCATTGGTAATCTTCACCTCCAGCCCGCTTAACATCTTGATCGTGAGATCTCCTGCGTACCTATACAATCGTCAGCAATTGCATGCGTGATCATGAAGACTCCAGAATCTGCACACTTACAGCTGGTCGGTTGCGTCACAGAGTATGCCATAGTAGTTGACACCAAAAGATCGGTTGTTGCATGCCATACCTGAGAGGCTCTCGAAATTCGCGAAGTATGGTTCGTACGGAAGAGTCATCAGTGTCGGAAACGATGTGTCGATGCAGGCCTGCAGAAGCTGGGATTGAACGCCGTCAAAAATGCTTGAAGTGGTGCCGTTGGGAAAGTCCAGGAGTATGTCTTGTATTGTGACCATGTAATCGCACTTGGAGCTGGCTTCTTCGCTGATAGAGTAGTTGTAAGGCTTTCCAGAAACCTTCGCTGCATCGTACCCACCTAGAATGAAATTGCCATCCATCTTGGTTGAGGCAGTTGCTCCGGTGAGACCCCAAAACATCGACCAAACTCGAGCGCCAATGTGCCCTCCATTCTTGAGAGCGTTGAGCAGTGTGGACCCCGAGTCAAGACCAAGGACTGCCTGGGGGTTGTAATTGCTGTCTCCCAGCGGGACTCTTGGTATGCCAACGGGGAATTTCGATAGTGTGAGGTTCGACGTGATGGTGAAGTTCTCGGTCATCCAGTTGCTAAAGCTAGCATTTGTTGCCGCTTCGGCATCATTGCCTCCCGCTTTATCCGCAGACGCAGCTACCTTGTACGTGCCCGAATCCCCGGCAACATACCAGCCTCCATGGTGAGTTGCGCACCACTTGTCGGTTTTGTTGGTGCAGCCGGTTGCGTCGGCGAACTCCTTGGTGTACACGTAGGAATTATTGTAGTCTCTATGCCATTGTAAGCCATGTATACTTTGAACCTCGAAATTGCACTTACAGCCTCGGGAGGAAACTAAAGCTTTGTTTGGGAGCGCCCATATATGCCTGGACTCCTCTCATCTGACCACCGCCATTGACTCCAGCGGTCTTCAAGGGAAGTGCAAGGGGTTCAGGTAAGCACTCGGCTGCGACATGCCAATTCCACAGAGAAGAAAGAACCAGGAACGGTATCTTCATATTGCCTTAATATTACACAATAGTAGGGTTCTTAATATCAGGGTGGTAGTAGAAGAGAGGGTGAAAAGCTAACGAGAACAGAAATCTGGAGGCGATTTTGCTTGGTGGCCACGACAATGTAGGTAGTGCGCAGCGCTGCACCTTACCGGGATTCTGGAAAGGCACCAGGTCGAGTTGCTGAGGAGCAATGCAGCTAGGTCCGTGGAGGAGAAGATTTGAAGCGGATATTACGGGTTGCTGTGCCGCTCAAGGACAGGGATCAGGGACTGGCGGCTAATGGGACCAACAGTGACGTCCAGTATACCGCGATCGTTATCTGTGATAGCTACGTGCTCTTTGAGATTCCAGATCCCCGTTCATCCGGCGCGTCGTTGCAGCATGTGATTGGCTAGGGGAAAGCACACGGACCCCATCACCATTCTCAAGCGGCGTCAAAGACAACTACTCTGCTTCAATCGACGCGAGCATTAATAACTTTTATACCCGTGTGTGCTTTTCGGTCACACGAAACAGGAGTATGCAGGGCATCAAGGCGACGCATGGCTCATGGATAGCTGAACGGTTCAATCAGCCTGCAGCCTCGTGAACGTTGCTTGGCATTGCGGCACAGCGGCGAAATGCTGTCGGCTGGGAGCAGCTGGCGCCCCCGGTTATCTCGCGTGATTTGCGCGGGCCCGGCGCTTAGGATTTCATCTCCAGGCAACTCCGAGGCGTTGGAAAATTTGGGAGCGCCCGCCTCTCGTCTCAGTCTTTCCCGTCACCTCCGACCGCCCCTTAAAGCAGGCAGAAGCCCCGCCAACGCGGAATCCGCGGCGCTCCTCGCATCTGAGCTGCACTGTCCTATCAGGGTGACGCTTTGGCGCCGCAATACGGGTTGTGTAACATCAGGGCTCATGCAAAACAAGCGCTGGTGGATCACTTTCCAGTTCGACTTTCTCAAACACACCTTCCAACATCCACTCAACCACCGATGTGCATAGGGATTACATTGACCTTTCGTGAGTTCTCATCGCCAACATGCTTGCTCCACAGATGAGACTCTCCTACCGGCTGGCCACCGTGGCCTTCGTGTTGCTCTCCATCCTGTTCCTGTACAACATGAGCCGCACAAATGAGTCGTGGGTCTCTTCGAGTGTTCCACTTTCTTCGGAACCTGAGAACAGCTTGCCTAGTGGTGGGATAGGAGCAGAAGAGCCAGAAATTCCGGATACTCATTCATCAACATCTATTCCACCGAGCCATGGAGGAGTACTCCCTACGTCAACAGCAACCGTGGCGCCTGACGACTCGCCGGCTCCAGAAGATTCTGTGAGCAAGACCACCACAGCAGCACCCGGCGAAGCGACGGTGGACTCAGTAGATGGCGTTATCGTCATCGGAAAGCTGCAATCAGATAACACAGATTGGGTTAGCGAGAAATTGCCGAAGTATAATTCCTTCTTGCCTGATGAATCTTACAGGATGCTGACAATATTACAGGTGGCAGAACGCTATTTACGTTGTCGATAATCAAAGCGCACCCCTTCATACGCCCATGAACAAGGGTCGAGAGGCAAATCCTTACCTGACCTACATCATTGAGAACTACCACAATCTTCCAAGGACAATCGTTTTCCTTCACTCGCACCAAGACGGCTATCCAGGTGGTTGGCATACTGATACGCCGGACCATAGTAACGTCTGGAGCGTTGAACACCTAAACGTCGATTTCGTCCAAGAGACAGGCTACGTAAACTTACGTTGTACTCACATTCCTGGATGCCCTGACGAGATCCAGCCTTTCCGAGACCCGTTTGACCCGTCCAGAGCGAGCGAGAACCATATGATGGAAGCTTGGAAGGATCTTTTTGGAAACTCCGACGTGCCCAACGTTATCGGCGCGGCTTGTTGTGCGCAATTCGCCGTGTCCAGGAACCAGGTCTTGAAGCGGCCGTTGGATGACTATGTCCGCTATAGGCAATGGATCTTAGACACTTCCCTTGAAGACGACTTAAGCGGCCGCATCATAGAGTACCTTTGGCATATAATCTTTGGGAAACCACCTGTTGAGTAAGAGCGTTTACTCTACTTCCCCCCAAATTTATTCTTAAGCTGACGTTTACTTAGTTGCCCGGCCCAGGACCAATGCTTTTGGGATGTTTATCGTTTGAAGACTCAATTCGATGACCTTCCATAAATTGTTCATGCTTTAACACCCTCAATCGTATGTAGAAGGTGTCATGCATCAGTCATGATTGCCACGAACCGATTTCGTCCGCTCCAATCCTGTGGAGCATCGACCGCCAGCCATCATGAACATCGTCCAGCGTCTCAACAGTGCTGATACCGGAATCAACTGACCAGGCTCACACTCGACGAATCAACAGCATCGGCATGGCCTACGATGCCTTTGCGTTCGCGGATGCCGACAAGATCAAGCCCTTTATAGACCTCGCCCAGTACGTCCTCTTTCCCACCCATCCATTCCAGTCCACGACCACCTGACTGATCACCCCAGCCCCAAACAGAACTTCCACCATCACCGCCTTCACAACGCACTCCCTCGACAGTCCTTGGTTCGACGCTAACCCGCCGATCCTCTCCTGACCCCACAACCATTCAATACCATCGTCCATATCATCTTCTCGTACGCCTCCTACATCACCCCCGATAATGTCCACCTATTGCGCCCCCGCAACCACCATGTCCCTACCATCCCAGAGTCCAAAACGCATTACGGCCACTCCTTCATCAACACCACTAGCGCAGGACCAAGCCGCCATCGCCGTCGACATACATTTCACATCTAGTACGGAGATTTTCTGGTAGCCGCGAGTGTGCTTGCAGCCTGCCTCTTTGCTGTTCCTCCTCCGGCTGCCTTGCGCTAGGACGTGGCGATATCTGGAAAGTCGACGTTGTGGTCTTTGATGGCGATAGTCTGAATATGCCGGGCAGGTTCATCCGATCGCGGCATTGATTTTTCACTCGTGTATGGGGGATCTTCGACATTTGCTTTTCAAAAGGCAGTGACGAAAGAGGAATGGGAGTTGGCGATGGATAGGACGGAGATGGAACGGCGGATTTGGAGAGCGTGGGGGGAGATCCAGACGAATCAAGATTTGGTTGGAGACGGAGTTCTCAGGCGTGGAGACGGTGAATCGGGGTGGGATGAAGAAAAAACAAATACTACACGTGAAGTAGAGCAAGTATTTCACGAAGTAGCTTGAATAAATTAAGCCGTCGATCGACTGCATTGTTTTAGGCTAATATTTAAGCGAGACGTGCAACTCTAATCATAACTTAATTCCTAACCTCCACCGCCATTCTCGCCTTTAATAGGTCCCACTTCTGTATTTCCTCCTTTTTCCGATCCAATTCTTCCATATCCCAAGTGCAGCTAACATACCGGCCTACCAGCCACTCCTTTCTCTCCCTCGTCAACCACACCACGCTATCCACCGCCAGCTCTACCGTATCTACTAACAGATTTTTTCCCCGTTCCTCACCCATGCCCCACGCCAAGTCCGTTGGCACGCCCCCGGGATGAATACTAAACGCCAATAGCCCCCTCTCCTCCTCTTCCAACGCCACCTGCTCCGCGAATCGCAACATCGCCAGCTTTGTCCCCGCATACGCCGTCCCTCCCACCGTCAAGGAGTGTGCACCGATGCTGCTAACGAACAGAACGGTTTTAAGCCCCGACGCTAACACGAGAGGCGCGAAAAAGCGGTACGTCAGGTAGGTGCCCAACATGTTCACCTCGTAGCTACGCCACCAGCCGTCCGGGTCGCTCTCGGCCGCCCGCGTCCACGCCTCGAGGAACCCCGCGTTGGCGACGAGGACGTCCAGCTTGCCGGAGAAGGCGGCGCTGACGGAGGCGGCGGCTGTGGAGACGCTGTCGCGCGAGGTGATGTCGAGCGTGACGGCGTGGACAACTGGAGCGGGATGGCCCGCGTTGGTGGCGGCAGCTGTGATCTCGGCCGTCAGATCCGAGAGGGACGAGCGCGCGCCGATTCCGATGTGGGTAAAGCCGGCGCGGGCGTAGCTTGAGGGATCAGTCAGGGCTTCTGCGGGATTGAAGACATGGTATTGAAGAGATATTTGGCGTACGAGATGGCGGTAGCTCGTCCGATACCCTTGGAGGCGCCAGTTATGAAAATGGAGCTGCCTGGAGGGATTGCAGGAGCCTTGGAGCTCACAGGATCGATGAAAGGGTAGGTGTCGTGATGGATAGTAGGGGTGAAATTCACGCCGGAATTCTTAATCGCTTGGTTGGGCGTTTGGGACATGTTGAGCGGTTCCTGACTTCCTACCCTGGCAAGAGTACGGAATTACTAGGGAGATGATTGAAATCAAATCAGCGAGATCTTTAGAAGTTTGAAAACGTTGAGTTCGCGCTTGGCCGGTGCGCTGAGTTCAACTTGCAGGATGATCTGGGACTGGAAGAAGCGTTGTGTGTTTTTTCTCGTGCCAGTAGAACCTCTTCTTATAAAACAGAGATGCTTTCTCAACCGGAACTCTGCGGACGAGGAGTGGATCTTCATTCTCTTATTCCGATATGTCCGATGCTTCCTGCTGACCAATTCGATCGTGCAGTTGTGGGGTTGTGATTACTCTTTTACCAGTGCACCAGCTTCTATTAAATAAACCGCTGGATGGAGCACATCGAAGATTAAAGGATGCATTGATACTACAACGGGATAACAGTATTCTAAATATCGAATATGAAGAAGTAGTAGGATGAGCTTTAGGCAGTTTATCTACCCCACTTACTTCAACGCTCGTTGAACCCCGCATTCTGATTTCTAATTTTCAATTCTCCACATATGTTACTTCAAAATTATCTGCCGGTCAACCCCACATCACTCTTAGAGTAGAGAGACGTTAAGCGGTTCGATATTCGGCATCACCAGACGGGTAACTGCTTCTCTATTATGTTGTATAAATTTGCATGCCTGTTCGTATAAACTTTGCACGATACGTCCTAGTAAACCCAATCCTACATTACCCCATGCCTCTCAAAACCTACCATCACATCTCCAGCATTAAGGGTCTGTCCTCCGTGACAACACTTATTGTAGGGCCCAACAACTCAATTCTTATCGACCCGCCTTTCCTCATACAGGATGCTGAATCTGTCTTAACATGGATCCATACTGTTGCACCTTGCACCAACCTTGCGGCTGTATTCGTAACCCATCACCACCCAGATGTAAATCATCGGTCCAACAAGGCAAGTTTCCACAGTCTACTAACATTCATTTTGTAGCACTACTTCAGCGCCAACCCTATCCTCGAAGATTTCCAATCTGCTGAGTTCCTCGCCGCGCCTTACGTCTGCGCTGGGATTGAGCGTGAATATGACGAGAAAGTCCAGTTCTGGCCAGCTATCTACGACAAGGAAAACTTCTCGCCCCGCGCGCCCGCTAAGCCCGCGCCGTACCCATTTAGCTTTTTCACGCTAGATGAGGAACCAGTCATACTGCTTGGACCGGTGCAAGGTGATTGCATAAACCACACGTTATTTTGGGTGCCGGGAGAACGGACTATTGTGTGTGGTGACACGGTGTTTGGGCGTAGTCACCATGTGTGGTGAGTTCTATTTTCTCTCTTTACGCAGACGGAGGGGAAATGAGGAAAGAGGAAGGAAAGTGATGCTGACACAGTTACAGGGCGGAAGAAATTGAGACGCCGGCTGTCCACGCAGCGTGGTCGAGCACTCTGGACCTGATCGAGTCATTGAACCCGGCCAAGGTCATTCCAGGCCATATCAACAAGGGCCGGGAGTTCAAAGAGAGTATTGAGCACAGTCGCAAATATTTGAATCTTTTCAAGGAGAAAATTCAGCAGGTACAGAGTAAGCCGCCTGTAGACGAGATCTACAAGACATTTGAGGATGCATTTCCAGAGGCGGACAACAATTCAGACTTCTTCCTCAACCATCTGTCAAACCAATTTGGAGAAGGTGGCAAAATTTGGGAAGAGAATAAGCATCATGGAACTGCGGAGAAGAACAGGGAGGAGCTGGAGGGATGGAGGTTCCCACTACCAAAAGCGTGAGCGGGGAGATGTGCACGTGCAACCGGTGCGGCAAAGCTTGAATGTGTCCTGACATATGCGAGTTGCTACTGCTAAGTCTTGGGGAGAGCGGCTTTGAGGTGGGATCCAACCACCCTTGTACTTTCAACCGTTTCACCCTCATTTACCTTTATTTGAGATCAGAACATTCAAGACAGCTCTAGTCCGCTCAGAGTGTCAATGTAGCAAGGACGAATCTCTGCTGTGCAGTATTCCGAGTGACTAGACAAGACCGAACGACTCGGATTAATTATAAAATCTGGCAACGTTTGAACCACACGCCGTATGTACCACGTCCAACGGTATAGTCACTACTGGAGGTATAAATAAACTCCAGGCCGATGCAGCGGTTCCCGATCTCGCAGGGATCCCGTTATTCTGCTGCAATGAGCGGTAGAGTCAACGAAATGCAGGAGTCCCAGACCCTTCTCCCACAACACAGCATTTCTTCCATGGTGATTGTGTGAGCGAGGAAGAAACGAAACGCTATGACTTGGAAATTAAGTAAACATGTACTACACACACGTTGTGGGCGACCGCTGCCCGAGCAAGTTCGCTTCGGCGAGAAAAAGTGCCTAGCGTGTGCGGGGATGATCCAACCAGCAAACTCTCCGGCGGAGCTTTGCAAGTGTTCCCGGCGGAGGAAGAAGCAACGAACACACTCGCCCCGGCGGCTTGGGATGTCACGCAGTTCACAATGTCGCCGGCGGAGATGGATGCAGGGGTTCGAGAGGTGCTCTGGGAGCTCCCACGAACTCGCCAGTGCTGTTCGATATCGATAATGGCTCCCAGCAATCAGCCGAAGCATATGTATATGATTGCAGGCCCTGCGCCCCACTCGAGCAGGAGCGAAGTTCAACCAATTCCGTCAAAATGGCGTCCAATATTGTCAACGAGACCGCTCCGCAGGTAACACGCACGTATGAACATTAAAAATTCTAGAACAAAAAACTGACAGTGTGCTTTTCCCGTACAACAGGTCAACGATGCATTCGTCCTCAAGCCAGGCGGGCAGTTCTACTACGAGCAACGTTTAGTGCCCACTGAAGTCACCGGCAGAGACGTCCTCATCCGCGTTGTAGCCACCGGCATCTGCGGCTCAGATGTACGCCCCTCCCTCCTCAATCGTACCCAGCCCATCCCCTCCGCTCATCAACACCGAAAACCAAACAGGTGCACTACTGGCAGCACAACCGCGTCGGCCCCTACGAAGTCACCGCCCCCCTGATCCTCGGCCACGAATCCTCCGGCACCGTCCTCGCCACCGGGCCCCTCGTCCGCACGCTCTCGCCCGGCGACCGCGTCGCGCTCGAACCCGGCGTCTCGTGCACCACCTGCCGTCACTGCCGCGCAGGCCGCTACAACCTCTGCCCGTCGATGAAATTCGCCGCCACTCCTCCGCACGACGGCACGCTGGCGTCCACGTACGTCCTGCCGGAAGAATGCTGCTTCAAACTCCCTGGGGCGATGTCGTTTGAGGAGGGCGCGCTAGTCGAGCCGCTGAGCGTTGCAGTGCATTGCAGCCGCCTTGCGGGGCTGACGCCTGGGGCGAGTGTGCTGGTGTTTGGGGCGGGTCCGATCGGGTTGCTTGTCTGTGCGGTGGCGCGAGCATTTGGGGCCGGGGTCGTGGCGGTCGCGGATATTAATGAGGCAAGGCTGGGGTTTGCGAGGGAATATGTCAAAGGGGGCGTGGAGACGGTGGTTATCAAGGCTGGGGAGGAGGGGCTGGCAGAGCGGATCGTAGCACGGACGCGGGGTGTCGACGAGGAGGGATTCGATGTCGTGATCGAAGCGACGGGCGTGCAGGCATGCATCAACGAGGGCGTCGGGGCGTTGAAGCGCGGCGGGACTTTTGTGCAGGCAGGGTTAGGGAATTCGCAGGTGCAATTTCCGATTGGGCTGGTGTGCGATAAAGAGGTGAACTTTAAAGGGAGTTTCCGGTATGGGCCGGGGGATTATGCGCTTGCAATGGATCTGCTGGGGAGGGGCGCAGTCAGTGTCGCGGAGTTGGTTACGCATCGGTATGCGTTTGAGGAGGCGGAGAAGGCATTCCAGGGCGTCGCGAGGAGGGAAGGGATCAAGACGGTGATTTACGGGCCTGGTGTGAAGGCTGCGGATGCATTGAGCCGGCTGTGAGAGGACAGATGAGACTCAATTAGAACATAGAGACCCATAGAGTGATTCACAATTCATGTTTGGGCGCAGCTGTTCATGATCCTTCGCTTCGATGAATTTGACATTTCGCCGGGTCTGTGCTCGGCGTTTTGCTTGGAATCTCCATGAGCTAGTTGCGACTGATGGCATGCCGTTTTGCAGTCGCTATTGGCACGCTTGTCAGCCGGCATAGATCGGCACCAGAGGGTATGATGAACTCAGGCGGGCCATGGCAACGGAGGCGGAGCTGTGCACACTCCACAGCGGCGCAAAGCGCACTGCACAGACTCCAGAAGCGCCGCTCGATCCCGCCCATCCAAGTCACGAGCAATAAACAAAACGTCAGCAAAGCTGGAGACGGCGGGGAACAACGCGGAGCTGTGACTGGGAGCTGGCCAGCGGACGAGCCGTTTGCCTTGGCCGGCGGCCGTTGCTGTCGTCATTTTTCGCCGGCGGAACGTCTGGCGGAGCGTCCGGCGGACCCGCGGGGCGGCCAACTAAATACCCTTGCCCCTCGTCTTGCGCATACCGGCACCGTTCCACCACCAACGCTGCCCCCGATGTCCTCCGCCGGAAAGGTCAGCAAGGCCTGTCAGCGTTGCCGGCGCCACAAGAGCCGCGTGTGTGACACCTTGCCCCGCAATTCGTACCCCCCTCCGTTCCGTTTCGCTGACGACCGGCGCCAAGTGTGATCTCTTCCGCCCATGCACGCTGTGCGTCCGGGCCGAGGCCGAGTGCGTCTCCGACTCTGGCACCACGCGTCCACGCGCCAAGTGAGTGTGATTCACCAGCAATCCAGCGTGGCGTCTGTGGAAGTTGACCGAACCGGGTGTGGGCCAGGAGGCAAAAGCTGTCTGCTCGCTCCAGCACCAATCGGCCGCCGCGCGAGCAGCGTGCAGAGACCACTGTCTCGGGACATGCCCGAGCATCGAGCATTACGCGGACCGCCTCTGTGTGTCCAGCCAGTGCTCGGGATGTGCCCGAGGCAGATCAGACAGCTCGAACGCCAGCCTCAACCGGCCATGAGGTGTCGCAGGTCGACGATTATGGCGAGGCTGATTCGACCATGGGCATCACCCGGAGGGTGAGAATCCGCCCTTAAGCTGGCTCGAGCCCGGCTGATGGTTGAATGTAGATATTCCAGCTGGGCAGCCGGGACATGGACCTGCGGGTCACCTCAGCCATCCCCGACGGAGAAAACCTCGCTCGCAGCGGCGCTGCTCATCCCGCGACAGAGACTCCTCGCGATGTGCGCCCCATATCCGCCATCCTCGGCTACTCCCTGCCTACCCGACCTGTCGTAGAGTTCCTCCTCGAGGAGTACTTCGAGCGTGTGCACTGGTTCTCGCTGGTCATCTACGAGCCGCTGTTCCGCAAAGAGTACGACAGCGTCGCCGACGGCTTCGCCTCTCTCTCGCAAAAGGGGTTCCTCACTCTACTCACGATCGTCGTCGGCCTCGGCGCGTGGTACCGCTCACAGAAGAATGTCGTTGAGGAGGTGTTTCCCGGCGAGGACTTCGGGGCCTGGAGCTCGGAGCTGTTGCGGCAGACGGAGCTGCGGCTGTTCGATCTGATGGACGACTCGTCGCTGACATCGGTGCAGGTGTGCAGCCTGCTGGGCTCGTATGGTGTCTATCACGGCAAGCCCAACGTCTCGTTTGCGCTGCTGGGCGCGAGCATCAAGATGGCCCAGGCGCTGCGGCTGCATCGGGAGCCGTCTCGGGGCGATCCCAACGAGATCGAGGAGCGGAAACGAGTGTGGTGGACCATCTATACGTGGGACCGGTAAGTGGCTGCCCTTTGGCGTCCGTCTCTGTTCGACGCCAGCTGAATGTGTGCAGGTTCGCTTCCATCACCTACGGCAGACCTCTTGGGATCAACGAAAAAGACTGCAACGTCTCGATGCCTGCAGACGTGCTCGAGAACCCGTACTTCAAGCACAACGGCGGCGACGGAGGCAGCCCCTTCATCCTCTATTCCGCCTACCAGCGCGAGCTAAACACGCTCTACCAGATCGCCTCCCCCATGATCGAAGCCGTCTTTGGCACCCGGGGCGGCAAGGCCACCTCTCAGCGCGATCGGAGCGCCGTGGTCGCCGACATCGACCAGCAGCTGCGCGACTGGCACCAGCGCCTCCCCGCGCACCTTGTCCTCGATCTCAACACAGACACCCGCGTCGACACGCTCGCCGAGGCTCGAGCGCACCGCCTCCAGGCCCTGTCACTCCAGCTGACGTACGACAACATCGTGATCGTGCTGCACCGGCCCTTCTTCGCCCAGCAGGTGAACTACCTCTCGCGGGTGCTGCCGGTGAGCCTGCAAGGCTCCACGCCGACGTCCGCCCACCACGCGGCGGCGGACACGCCGCAGTCGATGGTCATGCCCGGCAGCGTCAACTCCGAGACGTGGTGGAACGCGGCGGTGCGCACGTCGCGCGTGACGGAGCTGCCCAACCTCGCGCAGCTGGCTACAGAGACGCACCTGGTGGCCTTCATGGCCATCAACCTCTTCAACTCCGCCATCGTCATGGTCGTCTGCGCCCTGTCGGACCCGCTGTCGGACCGCGCGCAGGAGGCCAAACGCAACATCACGCGCATCTACAGGTTACAGGAGCTGCTGGGCTATAGGAGCAAGCTGCCCATGCAGAGCAGCATTATCCTGCAGGATGTCATCCGCGTGCTGCTGAACCGTGAGGCCGAGGCGATGTTGACGTCGGTCGTCGGCCTTCCGCCAGCGGCGGCGCTAGGGGGCCAGGAGCAGGGGCAAGGCGCGAGGGGCCAGTGGGCGGAGCACCAGCAGGACCCCGCGCTGAGCATGTCCGCGCTCGGGCGGTCGAGAACGGTGGAGTACGCCTTAAGGCTGCCGCTCGATATCCCGGCCAGTGCTGTGAACGTCTCCGCCGGGATAACGGGCGATCTCCAGGCCGAGCATTTGCGGGAGGCAACCAGGTTCAACGGCGGTCTGGCCTCCGTGCAAAGAGGTATGCTATGCTAATTCTGCTCTACTGTGCCATATGGCAGTAATTTGGTGGCTGACTGCTCCACCAACAGTGCTACCAGGTGCCACCAGGGCCGAGTCGTTGAGCTCGGCGGCGTCGCAGATGGGACAGAGCCGCCAGG
Source organism: Neofusicoccum ribis (assembly GCA_021436925.1). Lineage (NCBI taxonomy): Eukaryota > Fungi > Ascomycota > Dothideomycetes > Botryosphaeriales > Botryosphaeriaceae > Neofusicoccum > Neofusicoccum ribis. Next base: position 13,476 of record JAJVDC010000345.1, read on the forward strand.
ATCTTATGCAGGGCGACTTTGATGGCCTCGCTTCCTCTCACCGTGACCCGGGTGGGTACAGCGGCATGGACTCGCCTCTGGGGACTGCTTTGCACGGGGAGAAGGACCTGTACTGGATCTGGAGTTCGGTGGCGGACTGGCCGTAGCGCTTTTCGCAGGTGTGACTAAGCGGCCCACAGCATCTTCACTTCTCGTGAAGACGAGAATCTCGGATTCCAATGCCACTGACACCTTCGATGCGAGGGTATGCGAGCGGAAACCGCCACTGGGGGTCGAAGGTTATTGGCTGATCCACCTTGACGGAAATCCCTAACAGCCTTGGCAAAAGGAGGCGCCGCGCCGTCGCTTTTCTTCCTCCGGCGGAAGCGTTGTTGGTGGCCGGCGGAACTCCACACAGAATGGATGGTGCACTCCCCCATGGGGATCCCGCAAGACAGGCCTGCTTGGTTTGGGCTCCTCCCGACAGACGGGCAAGCAGCGTCCAGTGATCTGAGCATATATCAGACCATCGCCCCCACAATCTCTGGCCTCTCCAGGTCTTCCACCCACACTCCTCCCTCATCGCTCAACGAGCCCTTGTTCTGCCAATCCATCATGGCCACCACTGAGAACGTCGACAATGCCGCCGTGACGGTGGCACCGGCTCTGAGCCAGAGCGTCATCCCCATGGGCGAACAACCCAGCTGGCTGGAGCGCACGCTGAAGCCCAAGACCTACAAGCCGCGTTATCCGTTTGTTGGAAAGCCGCTGTTGTGGATGACATGCGCGTTTGGCAGCTTGGGAGATGCACTCTTCGGCTATGACCAAGGTATGCCTGCCCTCGTCGTGGACTCTGGAATGCTATTCACTGACTGCGCCTCTTAGGTATCATGGCCGGCCTCCTGGTGAACCCGGTATTCGTCAAACGCTTCTTCTCCGCGCACGGTGGCGCGGACGGCATCCACGGGAATGTCGACCCATCCATCACCGGCATTACAGTTGCCTGCCTCCAAGCATCTGCAGCAATCGGCTCGCTGGTCGCAGGCCGTCTGGGCGACATCATCGGGCGGAAGAAGTGCGTCCGCATCGGCGCCTTCATCTACTTCGTCTGCGCCTTCATCCAGGGCTTCGCGCCCAACCTCGCCTGCTTCATCACCGGACGCACCATCCAGGGCCTCGCTGTCGGCTTCCTCTCCATGACCGTCCCCGTTATCCAAACCGAGATCGCGGCGCCGCACCGCCGTGGCCTCATGGTCGGCATCGAATACACGTTCCTGATAGGGGGCTATGCATTGTCTTGCTGGGTCGACTACGGCTTCTACTTCGCCCTGCCCAGCAATGCTTCGTGGCAGGGCCCCTATTTCGTGCAGATGGGCCTCGCCTTCGTGCTATTCTCCATGTCGTTCTTCTTGCCCGAAACCCCGCGCTGGCTGGCGCGCAACGGCTTCGCCGAGGAGGCGCTGCAGACGCTCGCGGACCTGCACTCGGACGGCAACATCAGCGACCAGCATGTGCAGCACGTCTTCCTCGAGGTCCAGGAGGCCGTGCGCTACGAGTCGTCGCTCGGACAATGCAGCTGGCTGGTAAGTTCCCCACCCCCAACAGCAAGCGAGACTGCGTGCAACAGCAGGCACTGACACAACACCACCAACAACAGGAAATGTTCACCCGCTACAAGAAACGTACCTTCGTCGGCATCACCGTGCAAGCCTTCGCGCAGCTCAACGGCATCAACGTCGTCTCCTTCTACCTGCCATCCGTCCTCGCCGGCGCCGGCTACTCGGACGAGAAATCGCTGCTCTACACCGCCGCCAACTCGGTGCCCTACGTCGCCGCCACCGTCGCAGCCTGGTTCCTCACCGACCGCTGGGGGCGGCGGCCGCTGCTCATGCTGGGCGGCGTCGTCATGGCCGCCATGCTCGCCATCGTCTGCGCCTTCACCGAGGCCGACCTGCCCATCGTCACCAAGGCCAACGGCCTCTACGCCTTCGTCCTGCTGTACAACGTCGTCTACGGCTTCACCTGGGGCCCCGTGCCCTGGCTCCTCCCCGCCGAGATCTTCCCGCTGCGCAGCCGCAGCAAGGGCATGGCCCTCGCCACCTGCAGCAACTGGACCTTCAACTTCATCATCGGTATGAGTTCGCCCGACGCCTTTGCCGGCATTAACGGGTATTACTATGTCATCATTGCCGGCTTCTGCCTCTTCTCGGCCGGCCTGGCTAAGTGGACGTATGTCGAGACGGCGAATCATACGCTCGAGGAAATTGCGACGGCGTTTGGGGATAAGGCGTTTGCGTTGGACGATGAGGTCATTATGCGGGAGGCGAATGCACCGGTGGGGGATGAGAAGGCTTAGAGGTAATGGGAAGTGGAGGAGGGTGGGTGATTTGTTGATCACGTTGTCATGGACATGTTTCTGATGAGATAGAATATAGCTATGTCTGCTTAACACAGAGCTTCTCGTCTCTTGATACCAACCCAACAATCCACGGGCTTCTTGGAGAATCCTTCGTGTGACTCCAATTTGGTTTGATAAACTTGGAAGATGTAACGATGGAATGCAGTACCGACAATCAGTGCCAGTTCCATGACGGCAACATTCTGCCCAACACATGCTCTTGGCCCGTAGGAAAATGGATTGAAGCTGATTTTCTGGCGCGTAGTGAGGTTCAGCCACCGGTCTGGTTGAAATTCCTCGACATCAGACCCCCAAATATCTTCATCATGATGGATAGTGAAGCTGGGTACAGACAGGACCGTGCCTTCGGGAAAGTGTTCATCGCCGTAACCCACGCCCTGTTTGGCTGTAACAATCCGGGGAAGCCCAATTGCTGATGTCGAATGCAGCCGCATTCCCTCGTTGATGCACTGCCTGAGAAACGGCAGATTCTTCACCTCGCAGTGAGATGCGACTTCTGAATCAGCAGGAACAGCCGCATCAAGCTCTGCCTGCAGTCTGGGGACGATGGTTCCAGGGTTACGACGCTCACCGTCAAGGATCCAATATATCACGGCACAAGCTGTGTTGGATACAGTGTCGCTCCCAGCAATGAGTTGGGTCAATGCTTCCGAGATGAGCTCGTCCCGGGGCATTGGGTTCCCTTCGAAGTCTTTGCTCCGGCAGAGCATTTCCAAAATGTCATGACGCTTTTGGCTAGCCGGAAATCCGTTGTCGGCAGCTTCGAGACGCTTGGTAACAGCGGCCTGAGCAATTCCATGGAGATTCTTCACTGAAGACAGTCCCTTAGAGAAGAAAGGGTCCGGCAGATACCGCGCAAAAGGGCGCAGTTCCGACAGGAGACCGAGGGTCGAGCTTACTTCGCCCCTGCGGTTGAGGGTTTCCGCTCCAGGGACGTAAGTCGTGGGCTTGCCTGGTAAGGTTGCCTCGCACTCGTCGCGACCGCGCTCTACCATCCCAAAAGGTGCTCCAAATGCGAGATCGCCGATGATGTCAAAGGCCAAAAAGGTGCACCAAGGCATCATATTTATTCTCGAGAATCCATCTCTGCCGGGCTGCATGGCAATTTGATCCAATTTGCGCACCCAGCGTTTGAGATTCGCCGTCATGTGGGGCTCAAAGTCGTGTACAGCACCGGGGGAAAATGCGTGAGCAATAATCTTGCGTTTTCTGGTATGTTCGCCACGATGCCGCACATTGAATACACCGGGAACTCCGGAAACAAAGGCGTCGTAGAATTGGCTGGTTTCTCGTCAACAAACACGGGACCTCAAGTTTGAGCTCGGGATCTCACTCTTTCAGAAAACCATTTCCATGCGCGTAGACAGTGTGCAGCCCTTCCGGCGTGGCAATTGACACGTGGTTGAACCCCACGCGGACCACTTTCCCATACTTGCGATGGGCGTGATCGACCCAAGCGTACTTCTGGCCCTGCCGTGCGCCAAGAGCCAACCATACATTACTGAATCTTCCAACGAAAGGTCCAGGTAGATGTCTGAGGTGTCGATACGTGGTGAAATACGGTAAAACCCAGTAGGAACAGGCCCAGATGGGTAGAAGCACACCGAGTAAGGCTAGGAAGTGAGAGAGCTGCATGGTTGTTATTGATGCTGCACCTGGGAAGCTCGTCTGGAATTGCAATGGTATGATGCTGCTTATAAAAGAACGTCCCCGAGACATCTGGGGAGGGTGGGAGGTGGGCGGGGGAAAAGTGGGGAACTCCGCAGCTTGTGAGATGGTATCTAATCTAAGCATTTCCGCGGGCATGACGCTAAACCCGACCTTGTCCAATGACATGAACGCCGGCTGAGATAAGCTCAGCGGTAGTGCTTGAGCTTTCGATCCTTATAGGTCGTCCCACTCTTCAACAAGGAGATCGCAGGTGTGATGAACAAACATGTTAGCGTGGCTGCGCAACATACATCACTTTAGAAGATTGGTCATCGATAGCTCACTCCCGAGGGCGAAGCTCGGGTTTCAGGCGGAGAACCGCATAAGAACTATGATCAGAGAGCAAGTTGCACAGATGGATTGATCCGTTTACTTCGATTCGACTTTCACGACCCTAAGTAGAGTTAATACGGCGGTAGCACTGATACGAGAGTATGTTAGCCTGGCTCGGGTCGTCTTCCAGTGAATGGGAATTGAAGTAATGCCAGACCCAAAAAGTAGCGTGTACAGTATTGAGCTCGGGGCTGCTAAGGCCTTCGGTGTAGGCTCAAGTCACGTTCGCGCCAATCAAAAATCAACTCATTTCATGGTCTTTGACATCCTATGGGTGCAAGGTCTTAGCCAAATTAATGGTCTCTGACGGTGCTGCATACGTTTTACGGGTTCGAATATCGAACGTCTCACCTTGGTAATCAGGCCTCGTACCTGAATAGTTCTCATGTGTGCTAGGTGGTTGTAAAGGACAAAACTTCATTGATAGTGATGAGGCCTGGTGCCTGAATGAGCCCAGCGGCCGCCAACCCCCTTGGCTGTTGATGCCAAGCATGCCTTAGGCCGTGGCAGCCTTGCATCACATTCCTCTATCGTAGTTGTTTA
>JAJVDC010000346.1:0-18442 GCA_021436925.1 Neofusicoccum ribis
AAAATGTAGCAAAGTAGATGATCTTGCAATGTAGTAAGATTCTTAGCATGGTGTGGAGAGGAGGGTTAGGGAGGTGCCCTGTATACCCGCCTCTCGCGCTAGCTAAAGTCGGACTAGTATACAGTCATCTGATTCGCTATATAAAACGTCTGTAGAAGTTGGAGAAACCGAGGAAAGACTGGACATCCTTGATACAACGAGGTTGTTCCCAAGTGGTAATCACTGAGACTTTATCTGGGTCCATGCGTAGACCGTGCTTTGCGTTAATGATTAAGCCTAGGTACTTGACAGTATCAACCTCGAATTCGCACTTGGAGATATCCAGTTGAAGGCCGGCATCACGTAGGCGTTGGAGGACTTGTTTAACGTGCTTGCGGTGGTTCTGAAGGTTGTTACTATAGATTAAGATGTCGTCGACGTACGCGGTATAATAGACGTCGAGCAAGTCGTGTAGAACATCGTTAATGTAATGTTGCCACGAAGCTGGAGCGTTTGAGAGACCGAAGGGCATAACAAGCCATTCGTATAAGCCCTAGCGAGTCCTAAAAGCTGTTTTCCATTCCTCACCTTTCGCAACGCGAAGCCTGTGAAATGCGGCAACGACGTCCAGCTTGGTATACACTGTAGCACGTGACAGCTTGTCGAGAGTCTCATGGAATAGAGGTAGTGGGTAGCGGTTCTTTACTGTGATCTCATTGAGTCCACGGTAGTCGACGTAAAAGCGTAATCCTCCTCCTGGCTTGCGAGCAAAGAGAACTGGTGCTGCAGCGGGTGATGAGCTTGCTCGAATGAAGCCTTTAGAGAGGTTCTCTTCAAGAGTCCTTTTCAAGACAAGCAGCTCGCTATAAGACATATTATAGAGGGGGCCGAATGGCGGCTGTTTCTCCTTGCCTTCATCATCCTTCTGCAGTGGTGTGACGGTTTAGACCGTAAGGTGCCTTGGATGATCCTACGGCGAAGCATATGCGAGAAGCATACGAAGCGCAGGCAGGAAGTGGCAGAAGGGAGAGAGCGAGAAGGTTCGAGAATACATTTCCTAATCAGGGAATGATCCGCGCGCAGCGTGTATATTATCTACGCTGCTCTTGCCTTATATCTCTTTCTTTTTCTCTTCAGCTTAGTCTTCTTGTAGATAGCAATGCCACTGTATTTCCGCGAGTGCACCGGATGCAAGCCCTTACAAGTGGGATCTTGTGGTCATACTAGCGGTGAGGAGGTAGCTTATCGGATAACTCTTTACTAAAGACCTTAAGGAACTTGTGATACTGCTTGGGAAGCTTGTTAAAAGGATTCGGCTTTGGTTTCTTTGATGGATTGAGCGCAATGTCAATATCACGAAGTGATACAGCGAAGATCTAAACACGATCACCATTCCGTAGGTTATAACGCTTGCTAATGGCTAGCCTGTTGATAGCAACTGCGCTGATACCGATGGGAGCTTCTGGCTGTGTTAGTGCTGGTGCTGGGGTAGGCTCCTTAGGTTGGTTCCGCTGTATCAGCTTGTCTGGAGGTGCTTGATCATGAGGTACGTTGTAAGTCGAGATAGTGAATCCACCATTGTATTGCTTAAGGCAGTTTTTGCGGCAGTAGCGGGACTTAAATGTAGTAAGATCATCTTCGTGGTCCTGGAGGATGCCGTGCTTTCTTTGCCATGGCTTTCCTAAGATCACTGAGTACTGGTGGAGCTTTAGGACTACGTAGGCTGTGATAGTCTCGCGATGGGCGCCGTCTGCAAGAGCAAGTTCGAAATAAGTAGTCTGGCTGATAGTATCGCCTTGTCCGTCGTATCCATTAGCGGCGAGCTTCTCCGGCATCTGGATAAGTGGTAGGTTATGGCGCTGAACAAAGGGAAGGTCGATAAAAGCAAATCCTTCATAGCCGGAGTCTGAGAGGATGTGTGTCTGAAGGCGACTATTGATAACGCCAGGGAGTAGTAAGCAGGGTTCGCGTGAAGGTGCTAGTACGTCGGGCTGGACGCTTGCAAAGCCGATGTTAATACTGGTTAATTTGCCTGTTTTCTGTGGCTTCTGAGTAGGACTTCGCTCAGAGCCGGTTAGTTTTCCTCATCCCGGTTATCCGACTGACGAGTGTTGTCTACTTGAGCGGTGTTAAGCTTGATAAGCGAGCCGTCGTTACGACGTTGAGGACACTGAGCTCTACGATGGCCGGCAGCGCCGTAGTTAATATAAACACCAGTCTGAAGACGCTGCTGGTATTGCTCCTAAGTAATATGACGAGGCTTTAGAGGAACAGGACGTGTGCCGATTGCTAAGAGGTCTATAGGCTCGCCGCCTGAAGTAGGCGCTGGAGCTGGAACCGGAGCTGCTGGAGTCGACGTTATAGGGGTTGGTTGTGTAAGTAATGGCTACGACGATGATTCTGATGGATATATATAGCGGGTAGGGCGGCGTTCGGCCTATAAGCGCTCGTTGTTAATCTACTGAATGTGGCTTACCATTTAGTGGAAAGGCATAGCTCTGATTGTGGTTGCGACTACGAAGAGGCCTTTCTTAAGCTCCTGTGAGAGTCCATACCAAAACTCTGCCTTGCGACCTTCCGGTGATATGTTAAGTTCAGTGTAAAGGCGCTGGTACTTTGCGGCGTACCAGCTGAAAGGCTTGTTGGTCTGCTTGAGCTTATAGAGTTCTCGAAGTGCTGTCTTACGACGATTAGGGTCGCCAAACGCTTGTTCAAGTAACTATAAAAGGTCCTCAAAGTCTCCTATAGTCGACAAAGGATCGCGAGGTGGGACATTAATAAGGCCGCGTTCCTTAACGTATCCTCGTACTTACGCGCTTGCTTCGCCTTTAAGGCGTGACATGACGTACTAGAGACGGGATTGTGCTGTAGGAAAGCGGTCCTCATTTACTGCGAGCTTAATGCGTACTGCTGTTCACTAATTGAGGTACTCCTTCTTCTCACCCTTGAAGACTGGCACGTTAGGAAGCTTCTCACTGAGCTTTACCTTCTATTGTGAGCTCTAATCCTGACTCTGGCTCGTAGCGAAGCTGGTTCCTGGCTTTGCTAACAGTGGTACATGGCTGAATCCTCTAGCAGACAGCTGCTGTCTCTTATAGGCATCTAATTGTCCCTTCAGTGTCTCTTACATTGTTCGTGCGGTGTTCAACTCGTTGGTAAGGCTGTTGATACTGTTCTAAGCGGACTAGAGCTGAACCTTAAGGGTTACTGCGTGTTGTACGCGTTCTCTTGACCAGGTGAGGAAGCGCTGGGCCTGGTCGCTACCTATAGTAACGTAATCAACAAGTGTCTGGGCGTCGGCGATGTTAACGGGATCGAGGCTAAGCCAGTTAAAGCCGAGGGTATCATGGTTCTGGTAATTCATAGCTGTTGGGCTCTCGCTATCGAGCGGTAGAGTATGCGACGAAGGTCTCGTAGGTGACGAATCGTTTAGGTGACGGTGTGACTCTCTCTAGGCATCGTCGCCTGTGACGTCTGGGTACATTCCTGACATAATAGAGGACGGTAACGGTTGCTGTGGGCTTCGGACACCTGGCTTGGCTCCGACTTGCTGTGAAACGGTGAGGCTCTAGAGGCTCTACACGAGACTCGACGACGGTGACGGTTACGGTAACAGTAACGGTGACGTGAGCTATTCTAAAGCCTACTCTTAGCTATAAGTGATGGGCGGTGCGACCTAATATAATAAGACTCGATGCTGCTACAGAGAGGTCGCACGAAGTACGAGAATCTACGTATAAACGAGCGCTAAGAAGTCGCGGAAGCGCGTAACGTCACCGCCTTCGCCTCCTTACGTGCTTCCTACTTAACATCAACTTCCAACCGTTACAGGCCGCTAACCCCCTTGGCTATTAATACTAAGTATGCCTTAGGCCGTAGTAGTCTTATATTATATTCCTCTATCGTAGTTGTTTACTACTCTCTCGATTAAATTTAGTATAGCTATCTAATAGGTAAATAGTATATATACCGCTTACTTTCTATAACTAATTAAACTACTTCTCTACACTCTATTAAAGACTAAAGTAAAAAGTAAATTCTATTCTAATTTAGATTATTACTTATATTATTCATTCTATACTTCCTGCTTTTCCTCTACTATTAGCTTCTATCTACGGTTTTTAATAGGAGCTTTTAGTTTTCTAACTACTAAAAGGGAGCTTTTTATTCTCTAAGTCTTCTAGCTTAGATTCTACGTTTTCCTCCTATTAAGTAAGCTTTACCTAGCGTATAGGTCTCCTTAGTAGTAGCTAGAGGTATTAGATAATTAAATACGTCGAGTCGCTATAGTATAGATAGTAGTATTTCTTCTTTTATTTCTATATCTCTTAATTATTTACCCACTTAATACGGTATCCTTAGGCTACCCTAGCTAGTCTAGTAGACTCCTAGTCTATATAGTCGTATTAGAACGTAGTTGGTTTTAGCTTAGACTCTAGCTACTTACTAGTAGACCCTACTAAGCCAACCTTATTTTAACTACGCTATTAGCCTTACTACTAGCCTTACTAGGTTCTATTCCTACTATTACGTAAGTTAAATACCTCTAGTTAATTACTAACGTATTTTAGCTTAGTATAGTAGTCCTTAAAGAACTAGCTTACGCTTTTAAAGTTAATTATACTATACTAAAGCTCTTAACTAAGTTCTACTTCTAGATAAGCTTTAAGAATCTTATTTAGCTAGTAATTACCTTCTACCTTTAGTACTAGTTTATAAAATTTAGTAAAGTATTCTATAAAAGGCTTATTAGTTTAGTGTAGCTTATATAACTTATACTAAGCTTTTTCTTATATATAAGAATTACTAAATAATAGATAGAGCTAATCTAGTAAGCGCTAGACGGTTATATTACTTATATTAGTACTAGTCTATATCTAGAGCTATAGCTAATACGCGGCTTCGCCTCTAAGTTAATTATAAAGTATAAAAAACCTAGTAGCCTTAGTGTATTTTATATAATCAACTATAAGCTTTACTTAAGTCTAGGTAATCTAAGGCTCTAGTTCGTTTCTATTACTTAAGTATTTAGCTAGAGGGTCGAGATTCTTAGTAGAATTAGCTTTAGTATATTAGTAGAAGACGTATTTTAACTTAGAGGTTTATAAAACTAAAGTATCTCTAAATACTCTAGTTTTTTCTTTTATAATCTTTTCTTACCTAGTCTCTTCTTATTTAGTCTCTTCTTAAAGTTCTAAGAAAGAAGTTTAAATATCTTCTATTTAAAAGTAATTTTCTTTCTTCTTTTTAAGTTATATAGGTAAGAGTATTATAAGGCTCCCGAGCCTACTATAGGTCCTAATAGTACGTTCCGCCTACGAAACGCATGCGAAGAGCCTATAGGTCACGTAATAACCACGTGACCTCGCCTAGCTAGATATCTACTATTAGCCTACTGTCGGTCGGCCTAAATCCCTTAAGGATTCGTCTATTAATTAAAGCTAACTACTTATATACTATTTCTAAACTCCCTATTTCCCTCTAATTATTATAAGTGTCTATTCTTATTATTATTTACTATAGTAGCTATACTATTTTCTAAGGCTTCTAGGCCTACTACTTTTATACTTACTATTCGTTAATTATTATAGTTAATTCTAGTAATTCTAGTAATTCTATTAGGGCTTAACCTTAGAATAATTACTAAAAGATATATTATACTATATACGTTAAGCTAAGACTTAAAGAAAAGAAGAAGAAAAGAAATAAAGAAGAAAACTTAAATATAAAGAGGGCTTAGTATTACGTAACTACTAATAATCCTCTAAGGCTTCTCCTAAGGCTTTAGACTCTAATAATCACGTATATTATATAGCGTAAGGCGAACCCTAGTATTAAAATTATAGATTATTAATTACGATCGCCCTACTTAGTAGGTATATCTAAATAGATAGATAAATTTATTTCTCTCTAATATAGCTCCCTTACGGGTCTATACGGGGATGGTTATCTATAATTATTTTATACGAGGGGGAAAACCTTATTCGCTAGGTAAAAACCCCTCCTCTCTATTTAGGTGTGTCTTTCTCTACTTATTCCGTTTTTCCTATTTACTAGTAGTAGCTACTATAGTAGTCCTTTATTTAATTACTAGTATTATCCTTCTTAGTTTCTAGTTTAGTTCTCCTAGCTGTTTTCCTAATAGTCCTCCTAGTAGTCCTCCTAGTAGTCCTCCTAGTAGTCCTTCTAGTGGTCCTCTCGGTGGTTCTCCTAGAGTATCTCCCTCGCTATACTAAACTAATTTAGTATATCTAGCTAAAGGAACTAGCTTACTACGACTCCTACACCCTTTCTTATAGATAGTAGTGTATAAAAGTTAGTAGTTCCTACCTCTTAGAGTATCTAGGCTCTATTATACTAGAAGTAATAGTAGAAGAGAAGGATATACTTTAGGGTCTATCTATACTAGCTATATAGGTAGACTGGGCTAGGATACCTAGGCACCTTACGCCTAAAGAGGAAGTCTTCTAGGCTAATATTTTTAGTACGTAGTAGGGTGGTAATTATACTTTATAGCTTGGATAGCCTATAGTAGAGGTGTCTAAGCTTTGGGTTCTACTTTATATCTTAGATAACTGGCTTGTTTCTCCTCGCCTAGCTTATCTAGGCTATCTACTTTTCTTTCTAGATGTTTCTAATTGTTCTATAGAGCCTAGTTCTTTTAGAGAGCTTTTATATACTAGGGGGCCTATTCTCTAGGAGAGTATTAACCCTACTTTATAGTAGTATTCCTCTAGCTGAGCTGGGCTTTTCCCTTACGCCTAGTATAGCTCTTATAATGTCTTTAATATCCTAATAGGTTTTTTTAATTACTATAGTTGTTAGACCTTCTTTAGACCGGAGTGTATAGATTAGAGTTAGCTTATTAAGGTGGAGTAAGAGGGGGGGGGATCTCTATCTTATATTCCAAGACCTATATATTAGTAGACTTATATACCCCTAAGATAGTGCGTAGGTACTAGTTCTAGGTCCTTTCTAGTAGCTTTATTACTGTCTTCCTCTAGCCTCGGGTTCCCTCTAGGGTGTGCCACACCCCGTAGCTATAGGATAGAACTAGTCTAACCACTACTATATAGATATAGCGTGCCTTGGTGAATAATACTTTCTAGGTAGAGGCTGCAAGTCTAGAGAGAGAGGTATATTACTTTATAGCTTTTAAGGCGGTTTCCTTAATATAGGGGCCCTATCTTAGTTTACTATCTATATAGATGCCTAGGATCTTAATTATCTACTCCGGGTTTCCTTTAAATCCGGGAATGTTAATCTTTACTACTATGTTAAATCTCTTTAGCCTTCTTGTAAAGTGGATAAAGTAGTACTTATTAGGTACGAAGGTTAATCTATAAGTTACTACCTACTATATATAGGTTCTATTTACTTTCTCTAGTGTTCTATAGTTTTATTCTATAGATCTACTAAAGGTAAGAATATTAGTATTATCTATAAAGCCTAGGGGAAAGGTACTACCTATACGTAGTCTTATAAGGAGGTTAGAGGTAAAGAAGAGGTAGAGGATTAGGAATAGTAAGAATCTCTAAGGGATACCTATTAGGGTCTAGATTAGTAGACTAGTATAGTCTCTAAAGCGAAGCTGTATAGTATAGTCTTAGAGGAATAAATAGGTAAACTTCTCCACCTAGATTAGGAGTTATATAACTCTTATATTATAAAGAAGTCTCTTATATAATACGTAGTTGTATACTCCTAAGATATCTAGGCTAAGAACTAAGGCTACTAGTCTTAGGTCCTATACTTAAACTATATGAATCTATTAAGTAAGAAGGTTAAGTACGGTGGTTACTAATCTACTTTTTCTTACTCCTATCTAAAAGTTAGAGAGTAGGTTATAGGTCTTAGTAGCCTATAAGATTCTTTCTACTATAATTCTTTTAAGTAGCTTACCTAGCGTATTAAGTAGGGTAATTAGTCTAAATAACTTAGCCTTAGTATAGTCCTTCCTTTACGGTTTTCTAAGGACTATAGTAGTTAAGTACTTGAACTGTCTAGGATGATATAAGAGTGCTAGGTACCTCTAAAAGATTCTAGTAAGTGGTTCTACTAGTATCTCTACATACTACTTTAGGATCCTATTAATAATCTTGTCTAGGCCTAGTGCTTTATCTAGGGGAAGCTGTTTAATAATATAGAGGACTTATTCTTCCGTAAGGTCCTAGGAGATGTTGACTAGTTCTAGATATATAAAACCTTCTAGGTTAGAGAGGTTAGTATCTCTAGGAGGGGGGAAGAATTAGTTAGAGAGGATCCTTATTTTAGAGAGATTATTATAGCGTAGTATCTAGTCTATTCCCTAGAGGGGTGGGAACTAAGGCAGCGCTAAGGGCTCTAGTGCCTTTATTCTTACCTATTTTAAGAGCTTCTAGACTATAAATAGGTTTAAGGTAATCTCGGCTACTTTTCTACGCTATACTTTTATTCTATCCCTCCTAATTTGCCTCTTCTTACTATTAATAGTAGTTTAATATACCACCTAGTCCTCCTCTCTTCCTATAGTAGTCCACTTTCTTCTAGCTCTTCTAGCTTATTAAACTAGTTCTAAGCACTCCTTTATCCACTCTATAGATATCCAAGGTGATGGTTTTACTACTAGAATAGTTTCCTAGATAGTATTCTAAATAGCTCTATAAGGACTAGAGGGAAATAGGGAGTTTAGAGATAGTATATAAGTAGTTAGCTTTAATTAATAGACGAATCCTTAAGGGACTTAGCCGACTAACGGTAGGCTAACGGTAGATATCTAGCTAGGCGAGGTCACGTGGTTATTACGTAACCTATAGGCTCTTCGTATGCGTTTCGCAGGCGGAACGTACTATTAGGACCTATAGTAGGCTTAGAAGCCTTATAGGCTCTTTGAATCTATTTAGTAAGGTGGTCTAGATCTATCTTAGTATAGAGGGGGGGTGTTTCTATACCTTAGAGTTTTAACTATAGTGTCTTATTAACTTTTTTCTAGTCTACCTTTTTTTATTGGTGCCTTAGGGGTCGAGTGGGTGCGGGTATAAGAGAAATATTAAATATAGTATAGATAGGGAGGTGATTAGAAGATAATTTAAGTTCTTAACTAACTCTATATCTAAGAATTCTCTCCTTAAGCCACTGGGAGGTAAAGATAAGGTCTAGGGTACTTTTACTATTACCTCTCCTCTAGATAGTGGTACCCCTTAGGAGGGTAAGGTTAAGGTTAGCTGTGATTACGGTTTCGATTAGGTGGTCCGCGAGAGAGTAGTACGTAGAGGAGGTAATACCTCCCTAGAGGAGGTAATAGAGGTTAAAGTCTCTAAGAAGGATATATTACCCCTATATAGCAAGGGCTCTTAGAAGGATAAATAGGGTCCCTAGTTCCGTACTAGTATAGGCGGTCGGAGGGCTATAGTAGTTATAGATATAGATAATATAAGTTATTATAGTAAGAGAGAGGGTAATAAGGTCTAAGGAGTAGATTATTATCTACTAGAAATCTACGGTAATAGCCTTACTTATAAAGAAGTAGGTTCTCGCTATTCCTTCCTAAGGGAAGACTATATAGTAGGCTAGATATCTTATTATTGTTTTTATTCTAGGGTTCCTCTATAGCTTCTAGATTACGAGGATATAGTAGACTATTAGACTAATATCCTAGAAGAATAGAATTATTACCCTCTTAGCGCTTTTATTTACGTTGTACTATATAATTAAGAGGTAGCTTATATCTATTATTCGTTTCCTTCCATCTCTATGTCGGCCTACGGTATGGTAGATACTTCTACCTATATATAGGGGTTCTCCTAGCCCTCGGCCTTAGGTATATACTAGGAACTATTAAGCCTTGGCTTTCTTCTTATAGATTCTACTTCCCTTATTCTCTTTTAGGACCCTACTAGGGTCCATCCATCCTATATTGATTCCTAGGTTGCTTAGAGTGGTTGCCTATAGTTTCCTAGCGCTACTAACCGGGCCTAAGTTATCCTAGTTTGGTGGGCCTTACGCGTTGGGTATAAATTACTCCAGGCTATATGTTTTTAAGAGTAGTTTATATACTATATTTCGCTTTTACTATATTCTCTCGTATTATACTCGCCTATATATTGGCCGCACTTTTATTCTTTCCTATAGTGGGTAGTAATATAGCTATAGGCCTAGTAGTTAAAGCATTAGGTTACTGTAAAGTTTATATTATAGTACTCTACTATGTGTAGAGTAAAGTTATAAATGAGTCCTTTAGCGATAATCTAGTTGGCTACCTCGGGGTCTATAGTACTAAGGATGATTATAGAGTATGTTTTTCCTTCTAGGAGCTTTTTCTTCAACTACACTAGCTTACTAATATATAGGCCTAGGTGTATAGATAGGTTCTACTCCTATAGAGTCTTAGTAGCCTAGGGGTCTATAATATTAATTCCCTTAGTAGGGATATTATAGACTAGCACTAAGTATAGTTACTAATTTAGGCGGATTTCTTTCCTAAGTCCGGTAGTCCACTCTTAGTCCTAGAGAAGGGCCGTTCTTATTTATATATTTAGGATGAAGATCTAGATATCGCCGCTTAGAAGCTTTCTAGCCGTAAGTACTTTTTTATACGCTAGATCTTTTCCTACCTAGATCTTTTAGATAATAGTTTTATTTAAAAGGTTTACTACTTCCTATCTATTTACTTCATTTAGGAGGTAGAGCGTGATTTTTATAGTAGTAGGAGGGGTGGGGGGCTTTAGAGCTACTTAGGCTGCGATACGTGCCTAGTTTAAGGTAGTAGGTATAGATACTACTTAGATATAGCTAACTATTTTCTAGACCTATTTGACTTCTCTTAGGATATCCTTTAGGTTAGGTTCCTTAGCCGTTGCCTTCTAGTAGATAGTAATATAGTCCTAGAAGATTTCCTTAGTAGCGCCGAGAAAATTTTTTATCTAACTATTAAGGGCTGAAGATTTACTAGTAATTGTCTAAAGGGCTTGGAGGATAGCTTCTACTGTTATAGTAGCTCTCTAGACGTATTCTACGCTGATTTGGCCACGCTACTAGCTTTGATGGGTTTGCTATAGGTGGGTAGGGTTGAGTACTAGAGGGGGTTGTTCAGCCCTTTCTCCAGTCTTAATCTCCGCTACCACGTTACTGCAGCTACTAGGAAGGCTATTATTGGGGTTTTAAGGCCTTGAAGGACCCCTAGGGGTCTCTTCTATAGCCGTAGCTTAAGGTCGGATTTTTAGTACGTTTATGTTTTGTTTCTCAATCAATTTTTTAGTATAGTTATATTTTCTTTACTAGTCTTATATTAACTTATTCTTTTTATTAAAGATTAAAGGCCGTCTATAGATATTTCTTAGTAAAGTCTATTTAAATTAAGTTTAATTAGAAGTCCTTTTATATATTATCTATTAGTCTATCATACCCCTTAGAGGGCTAATCTATTTAGTTTTTAATACTTTTTAAATTATAGTATTATATAAATAGTTTTCTAATAGACTCTATCTAAATTAGGTTTAGCTAGGAGTCTTTTTAACCATTAATATCTTTCTACTCTACCCGCCCTCTAATAGTTCGTACCGTGATAGTACGTTTCATGTGTTTTAAAATGCCCACTGCCTCATCCAATTCTCAAACAGCGGCCCGTCGACCGCCTCCAACTCATTCAAGCAAGGACTATTTGCTCTCGTATGTGCCGTTTCCATCGCCGGCAGCGCCCCCCCCTCGGCCTTCAGCCCCTCGTAAAAGTCAACCAGTTTAACTCCCGGCTTCGCGGCAACCTGCTCCTTGTCCGTCAACGGCACCCTCCGCAGCTCCTCCAACCACTCGTCGAACTCCACCGCCGTGATCTCCCTCCCCTGCTTCGCATAATAGCTCTGAACCACCGGTACCAGCTCCCCCCACGCCGCGGCGCGCGGATTCTGCACATGAAACACATCCAACCGCTCCTCCTCGCCGCCGACAATCGCAGCGTGCCTCGCCGCCTTCGCCAGCGCCAGCTCGACGACGGTCCGGGCCGCCGCGTCCATGGGCACCCAGTCGACGACGTCGGACCCGCCCAGGCGGCGCGGCACGGCGCCCATGGCCACGCTTGTGCGCACCAGGCTCGGCAGCCACTCGTGCGGGCTCCACACGCCGCGGGGCGCGCGCGGGCCGCCCAGCTGGCCGCAGCGCACGATGCTGGCGGGGACGCCGGCGCGGCGGGCGGCGGCGGCCAGGACGCGGCCCGAGACGTGCTTGCTCTCGCCGTAGCCCTGCGGCAGCGGCACGGCGTCGGAGGCGAAGAAGAGCTCCGGGACGGGGCGGCCGGCGTGGGCGGGCGAGAGGGCCGGCCAGGCGCCGACGGAGGCGACGGAGGAGATGAAGTGGACGTGGGCGCGGTGCGCGGAGTGCAGCGAGAAGTCGACGACGCGGCGGACGCCGGAGATGTGGGTCGGCTCGTAGGAGGGGAGGGTGTGGTTGAAGTCGACGGCCCAGGCGTTGTGGATGAAGGCCGTGGTTTGGGAGGCGAGGGCGTTGTAGACATCTGGAGCCAGGCCGAAGCGGGGTTGGCTGAAGTCAGTGCGGAGGAAGGCCACCTGGGAGGGGGGTCAGCGGGGGAGGGGGTTGGGGGGATGCAGGGTGGGAGGTACCTTCTCGAAGTCGGCGAGCACACCACGCTCGGCGAAGGACTGGGCCTGGCGGGCTGACGCGGTGGCACTGTCGGAGCGGTTGAGGCAGTAGATTCGCTCCACCGCGGGCGAGGCGATGAGCTCCTGGAGGATGAAGTTTCCGAGGGCGCCAGTGGAGCCGGTCAGGACGAAGGTCTGCCTCTCGGGCATCGGCGAGACGGCTGCCGTGCTTGGTGTCTGCGGGAGAGTTTCCGTGTACTTCTCCACCATGTCGGCCATGACCTCCTCACGAGACGGCCCGGGAGCCTTTGCGCTGTCATCTCTTGAGGAAAGCTTGGCCGCAATGGCAATTGCCAGCTTGTTGACGGTCGGGGCACCGTAGACGTCGCGAGGGGCAATTGCGGCGTCACGGCTGCCAGCGCCATGCTCCGACCCGATGGCGGATGCCAGTGCGCTGGCAAGAGCCATGGCTTGCAGCGAGTCTGCACCCAGTTCGAAGATGTCACTGTCGTCCGTGGCGTTCACGCTGTCCTTGAAGTTGGTGATGACGAGCTGGAATGCCCTGCGCACGAAGTCTTTTGTGGCGGGGAGGCCGGGATCTTCCTTGAGGGCACCCAGCTGCTCGCTGAAACCCTGCCCCTCATTGAGGTACAAGGCGTCGATTTCGGTATCGTAAGCGCTGACTGTCGCCCTCCTCTGGACGGATCCCTTGGCTGCTCGCAAGAACGGCTTCTCCTTCTTGGTGAATGCAATCTTGTTCTTCCAAACCTGAGCATGAGCGGGGGCGTCTCGGTTCGCCGTCTCAATGGCCGGCCAGACTTCCTCGAGTAGGTGCGCGAGGTCCTGGTTGCCGAGAGACTGGACCCTCTCCCAGTCAGGCTCAATCAGCAGAGCAGGCTGGAACCGGCTCTGGCCGACCACAAGAGCGCCACGGACCAGCGGATGGTTCTCGGCTGTCTTCTCGAAGCTGACAGGATTGAATTTCTCGCCGTTGCTGAGGACAAGCACGTCGTCCCGGCGTCCCCTGTAGCGCCAGAGACCAGGCTTCGTGGGGTGCGCCTCGAACAGGTCCTTCGTCCGCCACTCGGCGACTTCGGGAAACGTGTAGAAAACACCGAGGTACTTCGGCTCGACGAGGGGCTTGATGACGCACTCGTGGAGGCCTTCACCCTCCCCGGCGTCTTCCATGACCACGCCGGAGTACGCAGACCATTCAAAGTACTGCCAGTCGCTGGGGTCGTTGTTGACAAGGCTGGAGATGAAGCAGGCCTCGGTCGACCCGATCATGGAGGTCAGCCTGGTCACTTGAGTGATCCGGTCACCAGCCTCCTTGGCCAGAGGTGCTCCGGCAAAGAAGGCAAACTCCATCCCAGACAGAGCGCTGAGACCGTCGCTGGTCTCGCTGATGTCCTCCAGCACCGAGGGAGCGAAGAGGCCGGACCACGGCTTCCTCAGCTGCAAGATCTCGATGGCCATCTCCGCGGTGGGGATCCTGCCTGGCGGCGGGAGAACCAGTGGTCCGGAGTAGATGGACTTCAGGATGGTGATGATTCCCATCGTGTGGAAGAATGGCAGCATGGTGAAGAGCGGCTCTTCCGAGGCCATGTACGTAGCAAGCGTGTTCAGCCGCTCTCGAGGGGCGTCCATGTACTTCTGGTGGTCGAGGGTGGAAAGCCAACCGTTGGTGATGTAGATCGGCTTCGGAAGCCCTGTGCTGCCGGAGGTGTGAAGGACAAGAACCGCTTCGGACTGCGAGTACGGTCTCTTCTCAACCTCAGGGTTGTGGTACGGCCCTTTGGCGCCTTCCAAGATCATTCCGTCGAACGTGGGGACCTGGTGGCCCTCGAGTTCTGGGTGCTGGCGGAAAACCTTGAGATGGTTGTCAACGCCGTCTGTGTACAGGTAGTGCCGGCAGTTGGTGCGCTGGATCAGGTTGATCTGTCCGTCGTCCGAGTTGCGCAAGGACGGGAGAAGTGCCTTGAAGCCGCTGTCAGCTGCTGCTCGCCTGGGCTCAGCCCGGGGCGGATGCGGCATTTACCTTGCGGTTGGCTTTCATCAGCGCCAGAATTACCACGGTGTATCTCACATCATTGGTTCTGATTGAGAGTGAGCAGGTGATCGCGTGATTGCCCAGGAACGACCCCTACCCGAGGTATGCCACAGTGTCCCGAGCTTTGCCCACCCCGATGGCTCTTTCAATCCATCTTGCCATCCCGTCGACGGCCTGTGCAAGCTCGTGGAAAGTAATGTCCCGCCATTGGCCATGTACGTCGTCTGACGACGGAACGGAGACCCAGGTGCGGAACGGGTGGTTGACCGCCAACTCATCGACACGCCGAGTGATGGTTCTGTCCGCGAAGGGGGAGAGTCCTCCAGAGTGTGCAGCTGAGATAGAGCCCATGGTTGGAGGGTTGGAGAGGTTTCTCTGGATTGCTGGATCGGGGTTGCGGAGGACGGTTTGCCTGCTGCTCAAGAGGATTTTTGGATGGTCGAGCCTTCCGCGTCCTTTATATGCTGTCGCCCCGGGTGCACCCCTCGCAATGCTGTTGCAGCATCGTCCGTGATATTTCCGTGCCCGCAGAGAAAGCTGTAGGCACCATCAGTTCTCCTGCTGCGACATTTTCGGGAATCCACAGTGCTGGTACAATGGAGAACGTGTGCGGCGATTACGATCGGTGAGGTAAAGGGGAAGCTCGCCATGGGTGCATACAATCACACGCGTTGTTTCACGAAAGCCGCCCATTGTCTCCAGCAGGCACCGGCGGAGCAGTCGAGATTCGGAACGAGTTCGGGGATAGGTGGTTGATCGGGCTGGGAGAGGGGTCTCTGAACAGTAGAATCGGCCTCGCGGACCCTGGCTGTGGATCAGTCTTCACGTGCAACTCCTTTTCGTCAGCGATGCTTCCTGTCTCTCGGTTGCGGAGCGCAGAGATCTGAAAGGGGGTTGGGGGGGTGCTTCCAAGGCACGGGTGAGGATTTGGCACAGCCGGCTGAAGACCTTATCCCTGTTGGCCTCCCGACACGTCATCACAAGCTTCTGCTGTGCGTCGAAAACGGATACCAGGCAGGACCGCCAAGCCCACCAAGCCTCCGACTCGAGCTTGGTTGTGGCAATCATTGCGACGGTCCCGCGCATCCCGGTGCGCGGCGCAAGGGCCGGCCCGTAGCCGACCGGGGGCAGGGAGGGAAAAAAGACGCATGGCGCTGCAGGACCAGTTCTGATCTTGACGACCCACGGCGAGGGAGATCCAGCGAGCCAGATCGCCGGGAGAGCCTTGCGTGGTTGCCCTGGATGGGCCAACGGAAGAGTGGAGTAGCCTCGGTTGTCGGACTTCTCTCGCTCGAAGCGGGCTCGTGTGTAGTCCAGGGTCCGGTTTGGGTGGATTCTGATAGGACGTAATGCGACACTCTCCTCATCGCTGGTGACAACATGTCTGGCATACATCCGAGCCACAGGACCACGCAGGAAAAGTGGTGAGCTGGTGGACGTGTTGGACGTCAAGTCACGCTGCAAAGAATGCCTGCGCGGAGTTGCCACAATAGTCCCTACATTTCTGTTCACGGAGGCCAAAATCTGCCCGTAATGCTCTTTCTGCCCACAAAGACCAACAGGGGGACAATGCCGAAGTGCACATCAAGTAAGATGAGGGAGAGGTGTTGCATGGCCGAAAACCAACGCGTAGGCATGAGCTGTTGCTGCGTGTTTCCTGGCTCCTTCGATCTAGCAGATCAACATACTTGTGAGTTCCACATGCTAGCCCCACACATGGACCGTAACTTCTCTAGGTCGTGTCAGCGTAGCATACTGGTCCCGCCCATCTTCACACTCTAAGTTTTGGCCACGACTCCGACATGGGCAGCCTCCGCATCTGAGTCTGTTGCCGAAATGTGAGCCAGTCTATCGCTACCGCCGCCCTCGCCATCTTCTTCAGGCAAACGATCCTGCACCAGATACGCAGCCCAAGTGGTGAAAGGTGCCGCGGCATAGAAAGTAACCACGGCGACGATGAGATTCGTCATCAGTGAGGCGCTCCTTACAGACCCCACCGCGTAGGCAAAAGCCTGCCCAAGAGATTCTCCCGACCGAAGAACGCCCATCGAGAGCGCAATAGCATCGGCTTCGGTGTCGAAGGAACCGAGTGCCCAGTACAGCCAGACACCCACAATTTCGTATGCGATCCTGCGTATCTCTTGTCAGCTTCTCAAGAACATCGCGAGATTTCCGCGCTGCTGACCGGTAAATGATGTAAATCCCCACTCCCGCGCTGAAGTTCGAGCTCGCCCAATCGATCTCTGGATTCTTCTCCGCCCACTTCAACTGCACGGTGATGTTCCAAACCCAAGTCCCAGTGAACAGAGCCAACGTGAAGAACCAGCTCCATCTTGCCTGCGTCGTGCGCTTC
The DNA here is from genome assembly GCA_021436925.1 of Neofusicoccum ribis. Lineage (NCBI taxonomy): Eukaryota > Fungi > Ascomycota > Dothideomycetes > Botryosphaeriales > Botryosphaeriaceae > Neofusicoccum > Neofusicoccum ribis. The sequence continues at coordinate 16,952 of JAJVDC010000346.1, forward strand.
AGGTGCCGCGTGTCCAGCCACCAGCCGGTCAAGAGATTAGTCATCGCGCCGGTGATGGCAATAAGGAAGCCGGCGAGAGCCCTGGCACGGACAGTGAAGTACGCCGCGAGGTAAGTCACACCCCATTGGGCGGTTGTGAAGGCCGGTATGAGGAGGATTACTTCTTTACGCTTGAATATGCGGAAGAACGCCAACGTCTGGGTTCTGAAGTCTTTGGCTTGGTTTGAGAAAGTCGGCTTCTTGCCGTCTCTCCGGATGAGCTTGTCAGGAGGTGAGAGCAGGAGAGACAGCGGGAGGCCGAGACACTGGAGGGCGACGAGGACAAGGTACGTCTTCGGGGCGATGGCGCCGGTCTGGCCACAAGGCAGCTGCCTGAGTATAGTAAGTCGAGGTCCAGCACTTCGTTTCTAGGAGCAAGCTTACAGATAGACCGCAAGTTACCGAGCCGGATATCAGAAACCACTGGGTTCCCCATACTGAGTTGCAGTACAAGGCTGCGGAGTAGGGTACGTATCCGACGCAGCCAATCATAACCACCCACCGCATGCCGATGATATTTCCCACCACGCTTGCAAGGGGAGAAAAGAATACCATGACACTCAAAATTTGCTTAGCATACCATGCCTTCATGTTGCTGGGGGGACGATTTACACAAAAGTGATGACATTGGCGGCATTCACCGCGTACGGTTCTGCTTGGCCACCTGCGCCCAGATCTGCAGGCTGTGAATTTTCATTTGCTCTCGCAAGTAGAAATCTGTCATACTGTTGAGGGCAGTCCATATTCCAGGTTGTGTGAAACTGACGAGGCCTAGGATTACGGCTTGGAAGATCGTCCCGCGGAAGAACCTGCGTACTGCGTTGTAAGCAGCACTCTTTTCCTCCAAGGAATTCGCCATGACAGGTTTATGGTTTTGAAATGGGTTGGCTATGCTTCAAGGACTGCGAAAAGACTTTTATATGTGCAGACAAAGCCATCGTTATCGGAGCAGCTTCATGCTACGCTCGCGCCAAAGAAAGGAAAATGATATCAGAAGTGGGATACGCGGAAAGAAACCCTCAAAAAAGACATAGCGGAGTCAGAGAAGACAAATGACACTGATCTGTGCCTAGTTAAGTTTGTGTTTTGTGGTTGGGATAACGTGATTTGTCCCCAGTATCGCGTTGGTACCTTGAGCGGGTCAACTTCGGTACTGCATCAAAGGGGTGGAGTCATGGGCAGCGGATACTCTTAGCTTGGTTAATTGGCTCCCAATTTATTTCAGCTTATCGGATACCGGTCAAGTTTGATATTTCACTCATACACGCCATACATCCAGGAGAAGCGGGGCCGATCACCCCTCCAGTATGAACGTCAAGCATCCAGAGGAAGTGAATGTGTTGAACTGTTAAGTGGTGGTAGAATGAAGTACGATTCTTGGCATGCCGTGGTAGGGAGGCAGGAGAGGTGCCCGACTTATACCCAACCATGACGCTATACCTAATGTAGTAT
>JAJVDC010000347.1:0-18225 GCA_021436925.1 Neofusicoccum ribis
CGACTCTATATAAGCGAATACTAGCGCTATACGTAATCGTCTTAGGATCTATCTAAGACACCAATATAGGTATAATCTATAATAATTATATAGCTAAAATACTTTAATAAGTATACGAAGGCGCGTATAGTAGAGACATATCAGCTACTAATTATAAACGGCTACGAGAGCTATAACTTACTTAAATTCTAGGCGATCTATAAGGAGGAGAAGATAATTACTCTCTATATACTTCTATATTTATCGTACCTACTCTAGCCGCTTAATATAGGCTACTTCTTACTATTAAAGCGCGCGTATAGAGATTAGATTAAAGGCTTAGCGCGTAACTATATCAACTATATTATTAAGCTTAAGTTTATACTAGCCTTTAAAGTAGTCTTTAATAAGTTAATTATAAAGGCTAATATCTATACTAGCTTTTAAGGAGCTAGACTAGTACTATATAACCTAGATACGGTACTATTAAAGCTTAAGATAAAGCTTTATATACTAATACTACTAGCTATTCTAAAGGCTACTCTATAGAAGTTAAAAATACTAAGTAATATATAAGAACTAGAGTTCTAATTAACCCTAATTTACGATCGGATTTAAAGGTACTAAGATTCTTCGCCTACTTTAATAATTAAATCGCTTAATCGGCTTACTAAGAGGGCTTAGCTAATAGTATATAAGATAGTCTTATTATACGATTAGGTATCTAGCCTTTAAAAGATAAATAAGACTACTATAAAGCGTAAATAGTATAAAAGAAAGTAGATCTAGAAGCGAGATATCTTAATAAAGATAGAGGATAAGGAAATTATTACTTAAAAGAACGTTAATAAGTAACTTAAGAGCGAAATACGTTAAGATAAAGTATAATCTAGTATAAGTAGATAGTAAATAGCGTGCTATAGGCACTATAGGAAGCTAGAGTATAATTCTTATACCTACTAAAAAGATACTAGGGAGGCTTCTTAAGCTAGGATAGTTATTATTCTTATTATATTTTAATATATTATTAAATAATATACGTATAAAGGCGTAGAAAGCTGGTAAGAGTGGTGGCTTACTTAGAGTGGCGGCTTACTTATAAGCTACGTTATAAAGAGTTAAGTATTTAGCTAAAAGAGTATACTTATATACTCTAGAAAAGGTTATTAATCTAGTATATTACTCTATATACTCTGCGGCTCTAGGTGTAGAGTAGGTAGAGCATTATAGTTCTACTCTCACTGCTCCGTGTTCTTGGTAGGAGAGTAGGTAGAGCACCTTCTTGGTATCACGTGAGTCCCGTGACTTACGTGGGTCCTTTTCGCGCCGTGCCGGCGCACCCCACTTTCTTCCTTATCCTGCCTTTTCCTAACCTCGTGGAGGCTATGCCGTAACATTAATGACCTGAGAGCTGCTATTAGCGGGATGTGACTGGGGAGGCTTACGTTTATCGGTGGCTGTTCCGATGAACCGCACTGTCAAAATAGGCCCTCTCCAGCTTCTCCTTTGAACCAAAGGCTATGGGTATAGAAAAGTTCCATTCAGTAGCATCTAAACTGCTAACCAATGTTCGTGGAGGAAAGACAATAGGGAAAGAAGAGTCAGATGAGGAACGGGGAGAAAAAGGAAGGAAATAATAATCATTCCGCTCAACCCAGTAAAATATATCCAATCATGAAAACTGGTTCGTGATGAGCTACAAGAAAAACAATCTCCGTTTGCACGAAAACCGTATCAAAGCGCGAGCAAGCCATGCACACGCAACATGGCATCATTCTGCGGTCCAGTTGGAGCCAAATCAGCAGCTGTTCTCAAAGGGTGTGATTGTAGTATGCATACTCTACCCTCCTCCACTTCGTTGCCTGCCTTTTGTTCCTTCATTCAGCCCCAGCCCCTGTTCTTCAGGAGCCATAGGCAAGCGTGGGCGCCGTGCTTGGCGATCCAGTCTTCGTCGATGGTGGGGAGAGTCTGGGATGGAGCCTCTGCCGGGAGTGTTTGCTGGCGGTGGATTGTTTGCGGAGGAGTAGAATGTGCGGATGAGATGGACGCGGATCGAGGTGGCGCCATTTGCACGGTGTGCGCGGCGGGTGCGTCTGGCTGCTGCTATAGTTAGAGCTGTGGCTGTGGCCGGGGAGGGAACCTGGGAGGAGTGACATACCTGAGGGTGGCGATGCTCGGGATTGTGATGATCTTGGTGAGCCATGGTCTACCGTCGATGTGCGAGAGAGCGAGAGGGGCGTGAGGATGTATGTGAGGCCGGGGAAGAAAACGAGGAACTCAGCTCGACTCATCGCAAATGCAGCTTCCCGCGCCCCTTGTCGCAACGGCATATCAGCGCGCGGGGGCGCGCGTCGGCATGGCGCGCAGCGCATGGCGGCGACACGCGCAGAGCGGCGCTGTTGTCGAAGTTGAAGGACGAGACGGCGACGTTGTCGAAGGCAGAGGGCTGCCGGAGTCAAAGGAGGGAGGTGGAGGTGGGAGAGGATGCGGCGGGGAGTGGGTGTGCTGCCTAGTCTTTTAGCCCTGCACGCATGCTCTGGCGCTTGCTTTTGTTTACCCCCGCGCACTTTTAGTTTCATCGGCATGCGGGCCGGGCCGTACGCGCCCTTGGCGGACGGGGGTGGCCAAGCACCAGGGGCCTGACACCGACCTGCGCATCAGAGGTGATTCCGACCTGTTCGTTCTGAAACCAGCTCAGCCATCCCCTGTCCGGACGTTCGTTTGCCTTTCTTCTTCACCCACCGGCTTTGCATATCGCTCTGCAGCGCGGAGCAGAAATGCACGCCGACCACCGGATGTGATACCGCAGCTGCATGCATGGGGCCAGGCCCTGCCGCTGAGGCCAGGGGAGCGCCGCGAACCAATCGAAGCGGGGCCGAGTTTCGCACGTGCTCTGTGATCTGCTGTCGCCACTCTTTGCATATCTTCAACTTCATCCCCTCGATTTCTCTTTCTGCATCCCTTTTTCTCCGGCCGATGTTGGCCGTGGGGGAGGGTGGGGCTCAAAATTATGGTCTTGCCGCTCACACGGTGCGAGCGACGATAATCGCCACGCCGTTGCTTGGCATGCGACTTGTCATCTGGCACAGTTCAAGTCGAGGATAGATCATCGTAGGCCCAGCCGGAACGGCGCTTTGCACACAGAGGCCGATCCACCTTGTACGCCCTTTCAATATATACCATGGCTTCCAAACACACTTAGCTCGCAAGGCAAAGCGCATCTATCCGACCGTACAACATCCACGACGAGCACGCCAGATTGCATCCGTCGTCTCGATTCGGCGGCGATGCGTGGAGCGGCTGATCCTCAACGGCGGGCTTGTGACACGACAGACAACCGCCGACAGCTCCATCCTCTGTGTGCGCCGAGCGGCGGCAAGTGACAATGCCTGTCCAGACGAAGAGGCTACGTGCATTTCGCCGACTGTTTCAAGATGATGAAGGAGGTGTTAGTATAAGCAAGCATTGGAATGGAGGGACACGGCTGGTGGCATTTTCCACATCCCGGCTATGAAATGTACCACAACCACGACGTCCCTGAGCGCAAAGCGCAACATGAACCAGTATCAATCCCGCGCAATCGTCGAAGGTGACGTTGAATGCGGGCAGAATCCTTCGACTCGATCTGGGAGCTCGAGAGAAACGCTTCGCTTTGTTTGAACCGGCCTTGAGCTTTGAAGACGCTGTACCAAGCATTGAACCACGCAGATTCAAGTATCCCTGAAACTTCCTTCACAGCTCATGAATTTTGGACTGAAAATAGAGCAGACGCCCACACAAGACTACGGCCAATCCACCAGAGCTCGAAGTCAGCCTCCACCACGACCGCGACCACGACCGCAACCACGACCACGGCCATCACATCGTCCCGCCTCACAACCGCCTCCCTCAGCCCCTCCACCGTCCGTAAGGAGCGCCACTGCCGCTGCCGCCGCTCTGAGCCTCGCCATCGGGCCCGCCACTTCCTGCTGACTGTCACCAGGGCCAGGGCCAACACCTCGCGGGACGGATCATCTACGTGCAGTTGTGGTGGTGAATACGCTGGAGGGGGCGGTGTGATGAATGGACCTGCACGGCGGCGCCGCGTCCATGATATTGCTGCTCGCGTTGTTGGGGGAGAGGGTGGGTGGACTTGCGGAGAAAGGGACTGCGGCGGAGGCGGCTCGGAGACGCAGAAGAGATTGTCGGGCATAGCAGGAAGAGGGGAGGGGAAAGCGCTGCCGCTGTTCTTCGTTTTGTCGTGCTGCCGGCGACGATCTCCACCGGTCGCGGGCAGGCGCTTACACTGGTTGTTTTGGTTTGTCGTGGCGATGCAGCCCCGGGGGAGCCTGTAGACTTGTGTTGTTGTTGTCGATTTCCAATGTCATCTTACTCTACACACTCGATTAGCTTGCAAACTGGCCACGGGCTATTCTTTCCTGCTCTTCCTGCTCTTCCTGCTCTTCCTGCTCTTCCTGCTCCTTCCGATCTTCCTCCTCATCCAACGCTTTCCTCTCCAGTAGCTCGATCAACGTGCTTTCTTGTTGCGGATCTTCCTTTTGTCTGTCAGCACCTCGGTCACCTTACTGCTATCATGTCGCTATGGGGACAAAGGTGAGAGAGGCTGCCCTTCCTCCTGCAAGTGTGGTTTGGTAACGGAGAATGCATCATGGCGGTGTCAGAGCTCCATAATCTCTCCTCCGCATCCTGCTCCTGCTCCCCAGCCTCCTGTTCATCTTTCGTATCCTGCTCCAACTCCTCCGCCCCCTGCTCACCCTCCGTATCCTGCCCTGCTCCTCCACCATGGTCAAGTCTTGCACTACCGATGGCTGGTGATGATGACTTCGATGCTGGCATCTGTCCTTGACCTCACTTACATACCTGCTCCATCTCCTTCGCGGCTGGTAGCTCTGAAGTGTATAAGGCCTGATTACTGAAATACGAGGAACACTGGCGGAAGTGACTGGCGTGAGGGATAGGAGGACGTTGGTACGTAGCCTGTTCGGCTCTCCGCTGCTGCGCCGCCCGGAGCTCTTCATGTGTGGCGTAGATCCGCCGAATCAAGACCGGTAAGCCAGGCGGTGCGGGAGGCGGCACCGCTCATTACTAGAGCGGCATGCTTGTTCTTCTTCTTCTTTGGGACAGGAAAGCGGGATGGTGGAGGGGAGGAGGAGGAGGAACATGACGATGATGAATCTGGGGGCAACGGGATGTACTGGCCGCGCATGGCCTGAGAAGTCTTTGCGAGGAGTGAAGATGGAAGGTTGGATGGACAACGTGCCGCGCCATGTTCTTGTGGCTGCGACGGTGGTGTGGGTAGGGCTCTCGATTGGCAAGCCGAGGCCTTCACGACGGCTTAGCTTATTAAAGCGGCTTGAACTGCTTAGTTTATAATACTTAGCATGGCGTTAAGTAAAAATTATCCTATTGTGCCTAGATGGATTAAATTTTTAAAGATAAAAATTTTAACTATTTTTGTGTCATGATATTTATAGCGTTATATATCGGAATCTATAAAAAAAAGCGTATTTAGTATATATTTGGACCTTCAAATTAATACAAGAGTAGGTAAATAAGTACTAAATTCCGTATAAGTCACGTTAAAGTAGATTAAGTGCTTAAAATCTAAGCCGGCCTTTAATACCCGCTTGGCAAGCCAAGCGCTTGGTCATGAACTAGGCACCAAGCGGAGCTCTAGGCCCGCTTGGACACCAAGCGCTTGATCAAGCGCTTGAATTGGCTTGGCAACCGATAGCCCTGGGTGTGGAGTCGTGGTCATGCTTCCTTTGAAGCTGGGGGACAAAAGACGATGATTGTCGTTGCTCTTGATTGTAGTCGACAAAGGCACAGACTCCCAAGCATGGAGGCTGTAGTCGGGGCGAGAACGAGCTGCTGGCACGTTATTATTCGGAAGAGGGAAGGAAAGGAAAGGAAAGGAAATTTCCCTTGTGGGTCTGGGTGGAATGTATAGGCTGCTGCCTCAAGGATGGAGAGTCTCGATGCGTGTCACTGCTGGTTGAATGTGGAACTGTCGGGACGGAAGAGCCGTGGCTGTGATGGACCTCAAATGTCACCACTTGACCCAAGTGATGGTGGTGGTCGAATCTAGTACTTGCTGCCTGCGGTGCTTTCTCACGCAAGCTGGTGTCTGGCAGCTCTTCATAGTGCTGGCGTGTCGGCTGCCGACGGGCGTGAATATTGCAGCAACGCACCCCGTCAGCCCACCGGGCACGGCTGATTGGGTTGGCACACGGCTTTCCGGAGACTGCGATTCCTTGACATGAATTCTTAAATAACTAAAGCAGACACCATCAGCGGGGGCTGCTCGGGACTGACACAACACCTGCCGGTGCGATATTCTGGGTCTCCGCTGGCAACGGCTGGCCGTGAAGGCAGCCTAGGTAAATTGTGGCCGAACAGGGAAACAGCTGGGCTATGACTTATTGTGGATTTGAAGGAAGTATTGATGGATGGGGGTGATTGGGATGATATGCATAAGTTGTCATATGGCGAGGTGTTGCATATGACCCGAACCCAAGGATCCAACCGCTTTTGCAACCATATGCCGCCCTTCCTACACGCCCATACCGCAGGACATCCCATAGAAAATGCTATAGGCCTTTCCACAGACCATGTAACTCTTCCCGCAGGCTTTTCCCTGCATATTGACGCTGATGGCTGGGCTACCCTGTTAAACAGGCCCTTCAGCCCCACAGTTCACGGCCAGGCCATGACCCCTGTATGCTCTGCAATCTGATGGCATGCTACAAATCATGATCCAAGGAAATACATTGTAAAGACTCTGGCTGCTCATCCACGGTACTCCTTCTCATAATAAAGAACACAAATAATCCGGGGCAAGCCTCCAGCAGGACAATTGAAGAGGGAGGCGCGCACTCTCATTGATGGCCCGGTATGGATTGCTGTCGGTTATCAAATCATCATTTCTGGGCTCCTCCTCTGGCCAGACGGATGATCTCTCTCTTTCCCTCTCTGCATTAATGGCCTTGTAAGTATGCTCACCCTCCATCAGAAAGGCAGGATACTTCCATCAGAAAAGCAGGATACTTCCATCAGAAAAGCAGGACACTTCCATCAGAAAAGCACGATATTTGATACTGACAGACAGAAAGTGCTGGCATACACCTGAGGAAGATGTTGCAACTGCGCGTTTGTTTGTCGGAACGTGGTGAAGAACGTGAGAGGGCGGGAAAGCCGGTCTGGGCGGAGGATAATGGAGCTGCATGTTGATGAAACCGACCGTTGAAAACACCGCCATTATCGAGTGGCTGCATTTGCGAGTTCATCCGCAAGCGTGGCCGTCTGATTGACTGACGGGAGCCTTTGACAGGATGGCAGCCCTGGAGACGGGAAGGTGCATGAAGCCTGGCCTGCGGATCCAGCAGCCTGAGAAGCATCGAAACTCTTTGCGCACGCCTGTGGAACCATCACGAAAAGAGCTTCTTGGTGTTCTACTGATTTCGGCAGTCAATAGAGAGCACGGCTGCATGGCAAGATTGTTTCGCCCTCTTTGACTTCTCAGCAGTGCTCGCAGTTCTCGCCGCTTCCTCCGATCCCGAGCCGTCTGTAACGCGGGCCAACGCATCCGAAGCGAACAATAAACCTGCACCTGGCAGGCCAAAGAGGAGCAAACGGGATCAAAGTCAAATACCAGCTCGATCTTGCTGATGACGGCTCTCCACAATTTCCACAACCAAGTTGCCACAACTTTCGTACGTTGAAGACGTCTCACCTCAGCCCGTCATGGCGTCTTCGGGGTCCCGGAGTCCACAGTGCCAGGCCTTCCGCAAGAAGAACGGTCTTCGATGCAGGCAGCCCGTGTCGCGAAAAAATGGATCCAAGGATCGGTGCCAATACCACTTGGAGAAGGTGAACTTTCCGAGATTAGCCGTGGCAGGGCTCCACTGACTGGTTAGAAGCCCAAGGCATCGATGAAAACGGGTCCGGTGCACACGATCCGGAGCAGCAGCTGGCCGCCGTCCAACGCCAAGCAGCCCGCCAACTACCGGGCCACACGGGCCATGTCATATGGTCACGTCAACCCACGGGCCATCTCATATCTTCACTGGAGCCCGGTTCCCGTGGCCCAGGGCGGCAGGATCACGCACGGCCAAGGCTCATACGTTCCGGCCAGTCTCAGCCTCAGCTGCATCGAACCGATGCAGCCAAGCACTTCCATGCCACCACTGCCCAGCAACAACAACAACCAGTGGGATGATCCGAGCGTCGGCAAAATTGACTGGGGCAACATCGACTTTGGCAAGATCGACTTTAGCAGCATGGACTGGGTCAACATCGGCCATAATAACATCGGCCATAACAACATCGACCACAACAACGTCAACCATAACAACGTCAACCACAACAACTTCGACTTCAGTAACATCGACCTTGATAACATCAACCTTGACAAAATCGACCTTGGCAACGTCGACTGGGACATCATCGCCCCGGACAGCACCGCCCCGGACAGCATCACCCCGGACACCATCGCCTCGGATACCATCGCCCCGGACAGCATCGCCTCAGACAACATCGCCTCAGACAACACCACCCCGGACAACATCACCCCGGATAACGTCACCCCGGACAACATCACCCCGGACAACGTCACTGGGGTCCGCAGCAGGCACGACAGCCTCACCATCGACCCCGCCTGGCTCCACGGCCCCATGGCCAACGGTTTCGTTTTCCATCAGGGAGCGAACCTACCCGCCGAGCAGCAGCAAGCCGTCCCGGCGTCTCCGGAAAGGCCGGCCAAGCGGCGCCGCCTGAACTCTGCGGGTGACGCGGCGCACCCAGATCCTGCGTCGTCGGCGGAGGCCGAGCCGGACGTGGAGGCTCCGGGCTCGCCGTCGACGACGGAGGGGTCCGCGCAAGACTCGGAGACGGACGAATTGGATGTTGATTTTTGGTTTGCTTGATGGGGCAGCATGCCAAGTGGTGCTGGAGCGAGGCGGATGGATGATCGGCCTCGTTGAGATCAAGGCAGCAAAATTGATGGACTTGGGAAGCGGGATGGGGCTTCTGGAATGCTGAATGCGTGGCTTGTGTGCGGTTTTATGCGCCAGTGGTTGAGTAAGTGGTCTCTTAACACTGTGAATTCAAAAAAAAAAAAAAAAAAAGAGCAGGGTGGGGAATCGGAGGTGTCTGACGTGCAGGCTGTACTATAGAGGCCATCTGGGAGCTGAGGATAACCAGCTGAGAGGCCAATGTCCGTGACTGTATAGACAGCCGGACCAAAATTCAGAAGCAATTGATATGCAGTATTGAAGCATGTTTCTTCTCTTTATGCAACAGTGTTTGAAGACTTATGGACTCTGCCTGAGGATATGATGCAATGGACCTGTAGGCTGTACGGTGCAGTTGGCGAACATGCAGGCTGCACGAGAGTGGCTAATCACAAGCTTACAAGCTGCTGTGGCGCCGAAAGCTGCTACAGTCTGCGCAAGGAATGAAAGGCGAGGGCTTAAACCTCGTCCGTGGCGTGTCTGTGGCTCTTAATACAGAATGTAGACTGTAGATATGGCCCGAACATGGTTGAAATTTGCTTAGACAAAGGAGAGCAACCTCCTTTGCTTATTGCCAGTGCCATGCCTCAACGTATGTGATCTTTGCTACACTATTATTATTACTTGAATCCATTGCTCCTTGAATATTAATAATGATGGCTATTTTAGTAGAGAAGAATTTTGTAATGGTTTTTACAATAGAGTTTAAGAAAATTATTCAAAAAAAGTTCTTCTACTTCTACATCTTTATAATCTTAGTAAATTTCTCTTAAAGCTTGACTATCTTATTACCTAATCTACTCCTTGGGTTTAGTGTCTTTGGGAACGACAGCCCATGTTGCGTTTCTTCAGGGCAACAATTACGCCTACGGCCGCATTACTGGTACCACGCGCTATAACCACATCTCCCATGAGCTACTCGTGGTACGCACAATCTCGTGCTACATCTACCACCGCGCACAGGGTGAATACGAAGCCACGATGCCTGGCACCTCTCTTTCTTTTCCTTCTCTCGCTCCTCCTCGCCCGAGCACTTCTCCACCCCCAGGAGTAGCAGCCGTAGCACATCCGTCATCCTTCACAGGCATATTTACACGCACGAGCACCAGATATACTTTGGCGATGAGCAGTGCACCGGTGATAGCCGCTGTTCGGTAGAGCCGCGGCCGCGCGATGTATGCCACTGTCGAATACAGAAGGATACCAGGCACGTTGATAGCATGGTAGAAGAGGGTAAAACTTTGGAGGCACCAGAATGGTATCGCTGTGGGCCTGCCTGTTCGTATGAGATAGCAGAGTGGCAGCAGCAGTAGTCTCCCATAAACAAATCTCCATCGTACCAACCGGCATACCCGGCCCTTCCAACCTCTCACCTGGCGAAGCACAGTAGTTCCACGCCCATGCGAGGACGGCCATGCACAGATCATGCGTAGCCGAGCCTCCCCCTACCACGTTTTCAGCGAAGAAGCTTCAGGAAGAAGAGTAAGAAGATGAGCTATTCGTCCCAGATCCGACGGCGGATGTAGCGCCTCGTTGAGAACAGACGTGTCATTGGACAGACGAGAACGAGAAGCGGCGGGCGGTGGTGGCACGGCCACGGACATGTCATGCACTCATCGGTCCAGGAGAGATGATGGCATATCGTTCTGATTTGATTTACTACCGCCGCAAAGAGAAAACGCATTTCTGGCTAGCTTTCATGGGTGATTGTGACCGCCCCGAACCAGCATCCCACAACATTTTGATATCGTAGAGAGCCCTGGAGAAAGTGATTGCTGCAAGATGCAGGACGGCGGCTGCCGCAGTAGTGCCGTCGTACTTTGAATACTGTTGTTCTTGTTGAGTGCCAAGTACAGGCTATTGATGATCGTTTAATCATAAGATACGGAAGTGTGGCTAATCTCGTACGCTGTTGAAAACTTAATAGCCCCACGTCGAGTCATGTCTGTACTCTTTTGAATCTACATTATACTCATGAGAGACATTAAACATTATACTCGGTACCCTATCTCATTCAACCGTAAGATCATACACATTTCCCTTTCCATAGACATGTCTCGTGCTAAACCCTTCCCGTCTGGCGGCCAAGATTACAAAACCGTCGTTATATCCGCAACGCAAGGCCGTTCCTCCAAACCCTCGTAGCTCGGCCCGTCGGAGGTGCACTCGGGGACGAGCTCGATCGAGGTGCAGTTCTGATAGTCGGCGCCAGTCGTGTAGATCGGATCGGTGCCGTACTCGCCGACGTCGATCCAATACAAGGTCGCCCACTCCCGGTACAGGCCGGAGCAAGCGGCGAACGTCCCGTTCTCGACGCCCACCGCCGGCTTATACAGGAACGGAACGTCGCCGACGGCGATGTCCAGGACCTCCTCGGCCGGGATGGTGATGTACCGCACGGCGCTCATCTCGACGCCATCCATGGGGTAGTCCTGCGAGCCGGCCAAGGCGGTGATGCCGAACGGCGTCACCTCGCCGGCGTTGTTGGGAGCGTCGGTCCGGATGTGGGCTGCGCTGCCGTCCGCGAGCGGCTGGGTGTAGAAGATGTCGCCGCCGCGGCTGGGCTGGAAGGTGGAGTTGATGAGGACGCCCCACATGTAGTCGGGCGGCAGGCGGGTCGGGACGCCGAGTCGATGCACCTCAACGGCCCAGCCGTCGACCGGGGGTGTTGCGTCGTTCTTGGGCCCGGTGACTCTGGCGCGGAGTCTGTAATGAAGGGAAGAGTCGGCTGCATTGGCTGTTGAGATGGTAGCCAGGAGGCCGAGTGCTGCTGAGATAGTTGTAGAAGGACTCATTGTGCGTGGATGACGTTGGGAAGTGCTGTAGTGTCGAATGGCTCGACCGCATGGTGGCTGCGGGCTTTTATCGATTGTGGGTAAAGGAGGAAGACCGCCAAGACGTGACATCGGCCGATTCTATACGAGGTGGATTTTCCTGTATCCTGATATGACAAGAATGGAGTTTATCGACTGAAACTCAATGTTGAGGCGTCGTTCCTGCGTGAGGTCGGGTGATGATTGAAATTGAGCCATGCCAGCGTCCTCGAATCAGGAAAAAACAATTGCTTTCCATTTGTGCGAATCGAGAAAACGGCGATCCCAAAGGATTCAGGTTGCCGACGGGAATACGGCGGGGCGGGATGTTAATACGAGCCGACCATGACGTCGGCGCGAATGACGTATGGAAGCTTTGATTGGCTGGTTGGGTGCACGTGAGAGAACACCTCGAGGCATGTTTCTTACCTCCCAGAATAGTAACATCCCGTGAGATGCCATATTCACGGTGGAACATGCTTTGACGGATAAGGCAACTCAAATTATCGACCTGTCGATCAAGTGCATTCGTTCCTTTTCTGGTCTCATGTCATCGTGTTCCCGGGACATCCGTGCGCGAGGATCGATTTCCTTGTCTGCATCAAGCATTATGAGATAATCTTCAAGCTAGCGTAATTCGTCCTGGCGGTACAATATAACGAGTGTGCGCAGATGGCCGTGATGATGGCATACCATACAGTTCTCATCACTGTTGATGTAGACAGTCAGCCTCAAGTAATCCGCCGGGTGGTCGTCGATGCTGCTAAGATTAAGCTCAAGTTCATCCTTACTGTCGAAAGCGTCGGAGAGACGCTGCCGTGGGCTCTTGAATCTGTCCATCATGCCGATACTTATCACGGGATAAAATAGAATGCACACCATATACAAGTAAAGTAGCACTTTCTACACTTGTAACGCTATTTCCATACCAACTACTCGCAAGAGTAGCCTTCCATTAGTTAAAAAAAAAGGTTATAAAAGTAAAGAGTAATAGCTAAAGATATATTTGATATACAATTGAGATTTGTTTATAAGTTATTGAGATTTATATAGGGTATAAGTATAAGTAGTGTAGAAACGGTATTGTAAGTGTAGAAAGTGCTACTTTACATGCACGTGTGTGGATTCTATACTTTCCCGTACCTACTATCTGCCCCAAAACACCTGAATGTAATACGAGCGATAGCCAATTAATCTGTACCGAGACTATCATACCGAGACTATCATACCGAGACTATCATACAGAGACTATCATGCCAAGACTGTCATATCGAAATTGTCATACCGTGGCTGTCATACCGAGACTGTTATACCTCTCTTAAAGTCTTGATCAGGTTGACAAAAGCTCGTCGTGCCGGCGAGCGTGGCGTCCTTGTTCTTCCTCTCATGCCAAGAAAATAAACCTTACGCCAACTTAAAAACGCCGCTGACGCCTGGTCCGAAAGACGTGGCCTCATCGTGGTAGGACTTTGTGTGAATCTGAGGCCGATTGGAAGATGGCTGGGCTGATCGGAGGGTGGTGTCCGTAATCTACAGAGGTAGGTTGCCATCAGTCATTCCATGTCATGTGTCATGAGACTCGCATGCGGGATGCAAGACATCTACCGGCCTGAGCCAAATCAGGGTGGGCAGCTTACCTGGAGGAGGCAGGTTGTGTTGCAGCTATACGGCTGATCGTCTCCAACCGGAGAGCCTCCTTCGTGTCAATGTGGACTCTGCATTTTCCCGTTCTGAGAATACTCCAGGGACACTTTGCTATCACCAGCTTCCCAACTGCTTCGGCTGAAACCTCGGGCTGTGCTGCGTACGGCGCTCCGATTAAGATAAGTACAAGATCGACTGAGAACCGTATGAGAAGACAGGGAGAGTCTCTACCAATGGCTTTTTCCACACCGCCCACAAAGAAGTAGACGGAGAGTGGGGGCCTGGAGGGTGTGGCACGGCCGACAGCGGTGTTGGTGGTGGCATGTCTTCAAAGGAACGCCAACTTTCATCTGTCTGCACTCAATATAGTTTTTAGGGCACACTGGCAACGACAAAAGCAACGCCAAGATGGCCCTTGAAACTCGGAGAGTGGACGGAGGGGCTGACCTTTGTGCCACCTCGCTTGCGATCCTCACCCTTGCCCTTGCCGTGCGCACACGAAAATGTCTTCGGCTCCGACCCGCCACTAAACGTTAATCTCATTCTCTCCAATGGCTGCCAGCCACTCTCCGTCAGAATTCTCCGATCGTCAGAAGTGCTTGCCGAGGACCTCTGGTCCAGAAAGCTCGCCCTTGCCTGACGATGGCGGCGAGTTTCACAGCACCGGGTCCGACGAGACCCCTCCAGCGAACGGTAGGACGGCCCACGTTGCGCGTGAAGAAGAGGCTGATGTTTCCGCAGCTGAGTCCAGCGACCACCACGGGACGGATCAGCCACCACCACCACCAGCGTCAGCCAGCCCTGAGAGCCCCTCGGCCGTTGGCTTCGGCCTTCGGAGAAACGGCCAGCCCCGGAAGAGGGCATTCGCACCACGCAGCACAACGGGCTGCGTGACGTGTCGACGGCGCAAGAAGAAGTGCGATGAGAGAAAGCCGGGATGCGGCAACTGTGCTAGGGCGGCGTACGTGTGCGAGGGATACCTGCCGCCGAAACCCTCCAGCGGCCGCAAGCGACGATCTGCGTCTAAACGAGAGCCACCGGTGCCCCATGGCGTTCCGGCGGCCCCGATCGACAACTTACCCGAGGGCGGAGCGACGCTTCCTCAACTCGGCCCTCCTCAACCCGGCCCTCCTCAGCCCGGCCCTCCTCAACACGGCCCGCACATCAACCAAAACGAGTGCTTTACCGCCATCGAAGCCGCGCCAGACTCGGCTTGGACCTACAATGCAGCCGATGCCTTCCAGTGCTACAATGCCGCGGTGGTCGGTGATAATGGCGGTTCTTTTGGGCACCAGGCGGACATGGGAAACAGCAGCGCCACCAACACCAGCGCCGCCTCGTTGTTCCTGGACCATGCTCTCAACGCCGCCTTTCCCAGCGACAAATCTGGCGCTCCTGCCGCTGCAACCCTCCCTCAAGGGCCTCAGATGCCCTCATGTTCGATAGAAGAGATGCTTTGCGCGATTATACTACGCCTTTGTCGCGAGAGAGAGCATGCCAACGCCGGCATCAACTTTATCCTGTAGACCAGGATACGGAATGGAGGAGGGGTTTCGGCGATCCGCCCGATTCCCTTTCCTCCATCGTCGGCGTTCCCGGCTGGAATTCTCCGTCTCGACTTCGGCACCTGACGCTGCCCATCCTCCCTCGCCGCTGTCCTCGATTGACAGAGGCATTGATGACTTGGATGGCACAACGGCTTCATGTTCCACCAGCTCGACCCCCTCCAATGCTCAGATGCCGATGACATCAGCTGACGTCTTACCGGGTAGTACACGGCCGTCGCACGCGCCAGCCGTTGAATGTTCGCCAGGGCTCTCTGTGAGGCGGGCCTTGCAGGGCCGCCTAGTATCCAGGCGACACTAAGGCGGTTCCAAGAAGAGTCTGTTTGGCGTGATTTTGGGGCGTGGATACCGTACGATTTCGGAAACCAAGGGCGTTTGGCTACAACATCAGTATATATTATATAGGTAAATTAATAGTTATGACAGGCTTCTTTGGTATGTGATGTCGCTGGAGGAGGATTGATGCAGCTAACTGATGGTTATTGTTGAATAAGTGACGTCGTTGCTGAGTGCCATGGACCCGGTGTGCTGCGTCATCGATATCTGTCAACCAGTCAAGACTACGTTGACAGCTTGAAGCAGCAGGCAGGAGGTATACGGATGAATAAGGGAGTATAAGGCAAACAGGAAATAGAGTGAACCAAACAATCCATCTCTCGTTCCTTAACTTCCCGGGTGTATGACGAGGCGTGCGAAGAGCAGCAGGCGCACACCCACGCCGCTGCCGCCGTCCTTCGTGAGCTCAACAGCACGCCAGTTTCTCGGATCAGAGAAGGAATGTTGCAGACCACCTACATAACATCTCGTAATCTTGTTCATCTCTGTAACGCAGGGTGACCTTTAAAATTGAGCGGCCTTCTTGGAAGGAGGTCTTCTCAGGCAGAGCTATGAGGCCATCCAGAGAGCGCGGCTCCGCTGCCCTTCTTCCCGTCATTCCAACAATTGCTGAGACTATTCATCAAACTCAGCGCCATCCGTTCCAGCACTGCACCTGCCCGAACCAATGATTGAGAAGAACCAATGCAATGCTCACCGAGGGACACCATCGGCCAGAGGGTCTTCTCTCTTCGCATTCTGGAATCAACAGCGCGGCCCCATCTACCAGCGTGAGACGTTGGTCGCCACTCAGGTGCACTCCGAGGAATGCATCCGAACCTGCTCCACGCAAGGATCGGGGGCCCAGCCCGACGGAGGGTCAGCTGGACGTGGGGGCCTGGAAAACCTCCGTCCGGCATGAGGCTCCGGCACTACTTTCACCAGTGTCCACATCGGTCGCTCCAAGGCGTAATCTACCAATGCTGGTCGGCTGATCCAAGGTAGATCGCAAGAAGCCCATGCCGACGGCTGTTCCGTTGTATCTACAAGCAATGATTAAACTTATTGTGCCTTCCATTCATCCAGCCTTTGTTGAAGCCCTGTAGCAAATTACGTCATTGTATGTTAGTCCATCTATAGTTAGCGCAAGAGGAGACTATATAAGGGCACCTCCCCAACCCTCCTCTTAACAATATACTAATTTTCTTACTCCTTTGCAAGATCATTCACTTTACTACAGTTATGAGCCCGGATGCGTGTCTAATGCTTTCCGCCATCTAGTATACCCTCTACAAGTACTCTTCTATGTACTTAACGTCGTTCTACGGCATCTAGACGACACGTTATTATTATTTAATATCTTTCTTTAACTACTATTAACGTATATAAGCTGGCAACTATTAGTAGTACTAATAGGAGTTGTCTTTAAACCTACTATATCTATAGTAATTCTATAGAAGCTCTTACTAACGCTAAACTTTATTAAACGCTACTATAAGCATCTATAGACTAATTACTATCCTAGATACGTCCTAGTAATGGGATAACTGGTATTTTGGTATTAGATTTAAAGTAATAAAGGCTAAAATCTTCAACTACGTTAATCCGGGGCTTCCTAGCCTTCTAATATAACTAGTAGAGTCTCTACTATCTACGTAGCCAACACCTTAATAAGAATAGACTACTTTAACGGCTATATAACGAGAGAACTATTAACTCTTATTACTTAAGTATAAGTTATTATTTAAAAAGTATAAGAAAGTATAAAAAGTACTAAACAAGCTCTTAGATCTTATTAAGAACTTAGTAAGCGCTTTAGTACTTTAAATTCTTTAAGAAGTAGAAGACTCTTAACTATACCACTAACTTAGAGCACTAAAGTAGTACCTTACTCTATTAGACTATATTACGTAAGGGACGCTTGTATAACAACTAGATAATCTAAGAAAAGGACTAAGCAATTAAACTATTACTAAGTGGTTATTATAATAGGAGGACCTTACTAGGAAGGTAGAGGTATATAATTTCCTATATATTAAGGGAAACTACGGTGCCTACGTATTTCTAAATACAATCTACCCCTATAACGCTAAATTTATAACTCTATTCCTTATAGATCTTTAAAGAAACCCATCTAATATACTCGCTATTATCTATCTAACTAAGTAATACCGTTAATAGACACGTGGTAAGAGTCTTTACTAACTAAAGAGTAAGGAAAGCTCGTTATTTCTAGTAGCCCTTAGAGACGAGGACTAATCTCTTAAGCCACTTATATATCTATATAGCGATAATTATCTATAGCGAGATTACCCTTACCTTAATAATAAGAGTAGACCCTCTAGCTAGACCCCTAATAAGGAGGTTTAAGCTAAGGTGTAGAAGAAGATATTACACTTAAATACTAAGAGTAGAATAGAGGTATCTCTTACTAAGTATACTAAGTACCTTTAGTAAAAGAAGGATAGGGCCAATAAGAAGTATAAGGACTCATTAACTAATAAGAATAGTAAAAGCACTCTAAGTATAATAGGTGAAGTCTTAGCTATAGACGTACACATAGCGTTTATAATAAAATAGGACTTAAGTACTACTACGCTTTAACTCTTATAGATTACTAATACTAGGTTATTATACTACGTGTATAATTAATTTATAAAAGACCGTTATACTAAGACGCGCTTAGTAGAACTATATAATACTATTACTAGTAGGAATATTACTATTCCTATTAAGTCGTTTAGTACTATCGTTATTTACGGCTAAGAACTAGAGGGAGAGAAACCTCTTACTCTACTAGATATTATATACGTCCTATTATTTATAGCGAACTTAGTATTAGTTACTAAGGCTATAGATAAGAGAATCCATATAGATACTAGTAGTATATACCTTTAT
>JAJVDC010000348.1:0-17888 GCA_021436925.1 Neofusicoccum ribis
TGTCTAAGCCTAAATCTAAGATCTATAAGTTCTAAAAAGCGTTGCTTTTAGTAGAAAATAATAAGTAATATATAGATAGTAATACGTGATGTTATTATAGCTTAGAATCTTAGTTTTTCTAAGTTGCTTTTACGGCTCTAAACTCCTAAATTCTCTTATTCTTTACAAGTGAATAGTTCACTCTATTCTTAAATACTAAGTCCTATATTTTCTTCTAGATTCTCTCTTAAATTAACTAATCTAGCCTCTAGTCCTTCTAGCGTAAATCAGGGTTTAAATAAGAATATTAGAGTATCTAGTAAGTCTATCCGTATTTATAGCGTAGAGGATTTAGAAGCTATCTATCTTAGAAGTTAGCTAGAAAACTAGAATAAGAGATAATAGTTCTCAATGGCTTATTAGCTTGGTTCTCTCGGTATATCTTACGGTAGTACTTAATTAAGGTGAATAGGTCCGTGATTTCTATGAGGGGATTCATCTATTAAGCTTAATAGGCTATAATAAAGGCGGGTTTAATTGGTTAGAGTGTAAAAAGAAAGTCCCTAATAGGCTTCTATCCTTCTACTTCCTAAAGCTTATACTTAATTACTTCTATATAAAAGGTTTCCTATTACTTTAGCCATTACTTAATGCCTTAAAGTTTAGATAGCTTATAGAGCTATTAGTATTAAAGTTCTAGCTCTATAAGTCTTACTTAATCTATAGGCGCAAGGCGTTTTTATAGTGCTCTAAGAATATTCTAGAGATGAGGTTCTGTTAAAATAATAAAGGAAAGATTATCGATTAAGATTAAGGACTAGATATAGGTTATTAAGTCTAAAAGAGCCTTTTCTTAACGTTTAAATCGTGCGAAAAGATCTTAGTATCGACCTAACTAAGCCTTATAAGTCTTATAGGCTTCTAGGATAATGGCTTAGCCTTCTCTTAGCTTAGCGAGTTCTGGGAATTATAGTTCTAAAAGCTATATAGGCTTGGTTACTTTTAATAGATCTATAAGGTTCTAAATATATATTATTTTAGCGCGGCTTTATACTAGATAAAGCTATTTATCCTAGTCTAATACTTTAGACAAAATAACGGTCTTCTTTAATAGTTCTACTATAGCTAAGGCTTAAACTAAGTAAGAGTAGGCTGCTTTAGAAAGCTATAGTAGGCCTACTAAAGGCTGGAGTGAACTACCGCGTGCTTTTACGTGTAGTTACGTAGAAAACTAAGTACTAAACTACTTGCTTATTGTAGTATATAGTAGAGAAAGACTTATTATAGAAGGTTTACTTAAAAGAATACTCATTAGCGCGTGATATACGCTTCCGGGCTTATAACTATTAAACGGTACGAGAAAGTAGACGCCGCTAGTCTTCTTATTATTACTATAGAATCGTGCTATATAGATGTAATAATCGGATTTACGGAAATGTGTATAAGTAGAATCGATAAGAAGTATAAGAGTTAGTGTATGGTGTAGTAAGTAGTAAGACGTATATAAAACAAAGGGATAAAAAACACGTGATTGCGGGGCAATGTGGTTGATAGTAGAATAGTATAATATAGCCTCCTAAATAACGAGGACCTTATCGACTTTAGTATTATCTCTATCTCTAAATTAAGCTATTTCCGCAGCGCCGAAAGAAAAATAATAGTAGTATCTATTAGATCTAATTACTACTAACAAAGTCTCGGTAAGGCCGGTTTTCCTTCCGCTTAATAATATAGATACGTAAAGGCATCTTAGCCTATTAGATCTCGATACCCTTGCCCGATATTATAGCTATAGTTATTACACTATAAGATAGAACTATTCTTATAGCGTCGGTCTACGTCGCGAAAAAGGAGAGCCTAGTCGACCACGAGCTTACAACTATACTCGAGAAGCTCTAGGTAGTAGTTACGTAGTCTGGGGCTTAGACTAACGGAGTGCTGGAGATCCTAATCTGTGGGGATTTTAATAGGCACGATTAGCTCTAGGGCGGTGATTTATTATAAGGCTCCGTAGGTAGCGGAGAAGCAGCGCTAATAATTAACTTTATAGAAGATCTTTACCTCCAAAGTCTGCTCCCCCGAGGTATAACTACCTACGAGTTAGCCGGATATAGCTCTATAATCGACCTGATTCTCGCGTCGCCGTAGCTAGTGGAGGGCGTAAGCGCCTGCCGTCCCTCTAGAATAGTATACGGACCCGATTACCAAGCGATTAAAGCACACTTTCAAATCGACGCACCTGGCCAGGCACTAGAAACTCAATACGCCTTCCGGAGTACGAACTGGGAGGCGGTTAGGGCTGACGTGGGAAGAAGACTAGCCGAGAGGCCCCCTCTAGACTCTAGAGATGTCGAAGGTACCGCCAACTACCTAACAGGAGTCGTCTCTACGTCACTACAGAACCATGTCCCAAAAGCCAGGCCGTCACCGTACGTTAAGAAGTGGTGGACAGCAGACCCCACTCAGCTACGGAGGTCATTTACATACTTTAGGAACCAGGCAAGATTCCTCCGAAGGTGGGGACGGCGGAATAACTGGCTAGAGGAACAAGCAAAAGAAGCAGCCAAGAGGTTCCACGACACTATAAGACAACAGAAGTGAACCTGCTAGAAGACCTTTCTAGCTGACCCAATTAATATCTGGAAAGCAGCAAGATATCTCTCCAGCATCGAAAGTTAAAACTTCGCTCCGATTACACGAATTAACTATCAGAATGGCTGCGTAGAGTCTAAAAAGACAATATCAAAGGCCCTTATTGAGAACTTCTTCCCAGAGCTCCCCCCAGTACAACAATATACACCAAGTGGGGCGCGGCAAGCCCTTGGTGACCAGTTCAGGCACGCCCTACTGATAATGGAGGAGGTGAAAGAGGCAATCTTCCGGGCCAGCCCGTTCAAGGCGCCTGGCGCAGATGGGATCCCAGTAGTGGTCTGGCGAGAGCTCTGGCCAGTAGTGGACAATCACGTCTTTCAACTCTTCGACGAGTCATTGCTGCAAGGCTGTTTAGAGGCAATCTTCCGGGCTAGCCCGTTCAAGGCGCCTACGCAGATGGGATCTGTCAACCACATTGGCCCGTAATCACGTGTTTTGTTTGCTTTTGCTTATACACGCGTTCTTTCTTTACTTTTTGTCGCACCATACACTTACCCCTACAAACTTCATTTACCCCGATTATGCGTATTTCCGTAAATCTGATTATTACATATATATAGCAGGTGTAAGGCTCCTGAGTCTACTGCAGTCCTAGAGATGCGAACTACCTGCTCCTTGTAGGCGAGTAGCATGCGAGATCCGTGCGAGTCACGTCATCCTCACTTAGCAAGATACTCTCTCTCGGCCCACAGCCGGCCAATCCGAATCCCCGAAGGATTCGTCTGTCAATTGAAGCCAACTGCTTATGTGCCATCTCTGAACTCCCTGTTTTCCTCCAGTCCTCACAGCAGACTTCAGTAGCAATAATAAGAAAATGGAGCGGGGTATTCTTCCTCGCACCGTTCGACATAAACTCTTTCAATCTTATTTCATTTTTTTTCCTTGGAAAATTCCAAATTTTAATCACAATACACGTACTTACGTGGTTGATAAGCGAGCTGCGCATACAACCGAGCTGCGTAGGCGATCGCCAAAACCCGACCCACCTACCTTTAGACACGATGCATCCACAACACCACATACTAATGTCTTCTAGCGAAGCAAGAATCAAGCTGGCGATGCAAGCTCGTAAAGAAGACGCGTCCCTAAGCGAGCGACGCGCTACAGCCCTCTACACCGTCCCCCCAAGTACTCTCCGCAGCCGCCGCGGCGGAGCGACCACCGGCGCGATTACGAGGCCAACGGACGAAAGCTTAGCGAGGTAGAGGAGCTAGTGATAGTCGAACGCATACTGGACCCGGATCTGAGAGGCTTCCCGCCCACGAAGCTTGATGTACGAGCAATAGCTGATAGGCTGCTAGCGGAGCGCGGTGGCAAGCCCACAGGCAAGCGCTGGGTGGACAACCTTATCAAGCGATCGCCTACGCTCAAGGTTCGGATAACACATTCCTACAATCGCCAGAGAGCCTTGAACGAAGATCTAGAGGTAATTGGTAGGTGGTTCGAGCTGATACGCAACGTAAAGGCGAAGTACGGCATCCTAGATGAAGACAGCTATAACTTTAATAGGACCGGCTTTATAATAGGGGTAATCTCGACGCGGTACGTGGTTACGGGTGCAGAAGAGCGCTACGGCAAAGCGAAACTAGTACAGCTAGGCGATCGCGAGTGGACAACTACGATCGAGTGCATCTACGCCGACAGCTCTGTGATTTCCCCCTTCATCATCTTCGCCGGCAAGAAGTACATCTCCGCCTAGTACTAGGACGGCCTTATACCTACGGACTGGCCTATCGGAGTTACTAAGAAGGGCTGGACGACTAAAGACCTTGGGGTGGCGTGGTTAAAGCACTTTAACGCGTATACAAGATCGCATACTATAGGTACGCACTAGCTGCTTATAGTTAACGGCCACGCGAGCTACAACTCGCAGGATTTCCAGAATATCTGCTCGGAGAGCAAGATTATCGCTCTCTGCATACCTCCACATGCGTCGCACCTATTATAGCCCCTTAATGTTGTTTGCTACTCGCCTTTAAAGCGCGCGTACGGGGATAAGATCTCGGACTTAGCACGTAGGTACGTCACCCATATCTCTAAGACCGAGTTCCTCCCGGCCTTCAGGGTAGCGCACGCCCGTGTTTTTAGGAAGGAGAACGTCCTTACGAGTTTTAGAGGCGCGGGGCTAGTCCTATTAGCTCTAGACGCGGTGTTATCTAAGCTTAACGTGAAGCTTCGTACACCAACGCCGCCCGCACTCTTCGCGAGGTGGACTACTAATCAGCCCTCGTACTGGACAAGATCCCATCTCCTATAGGTTCCTCGCCGAGTTCCTTAAAAGAAGTAGTGGATTAGCTAATAAAGAGCACTACGGCGATAGCGCACGAACTAGTGTTGTTACGTACCGAAATTACGGGCCTACGAGACACTAATAACGCTCTAACTAAGCGGAAACTAAGTAAGAGAAGGTATATTTAGACTAGAGGGTCCTTAAAGGTAGAGAATGTAGTAGGATTAGTAGTTCCTAGTAATATAAGTAGGCAGGATAAGGGCGGGGAGTCTTTAAAGAGGGCGCGTACAAGCGGGAATAGGAGCCGTAAAAGACGCTATAGGCACTGCGGAATACTAGGACACAACGTACGTACCTGTAAAACCGATATTAACTGATCTAGAAATTGTAATCAGACTTGTTACATTATAATGACTTATTGTGGGGTTGAGATATTAGTATACAAAGTCGCGCAATATTATCAGGGTGCGTAGCTCGGTTGCATGCGCAGCTCGCTTATCAACGACGTTTTCTAATTTCATATTAAAATCTTGTCAGACAATATAAAGCCTATTAGCACGTACTGGTAACAGTGCAGCGTCGTACTTTTGCAAGTTCGACAAATCTGTTCCAGTTTTGTTAGTAACTGGGGGCTGAAGTGCGCAGCATATCCTTGCGTGCCTAGGGAGAGAAAACGAAGATGTAGAAGACTCTGATTTCTGAAGGTAGCAACTACTGTGGCTTAAATACATGACTGTTGGGTACAAATTGGGTAGACATTGGGTAGATATTGAGCAGTAGCAGTGAGCACGGAGCAAGTTGGGTAGTAGGTAGGTGCCTAAATTGCCACCGTATGCCCAAGTGATGCCTAAACCGTTACAGTTTGATTCTCGATATAATGAAAGATGAGATGAAGCCATGACAAGAAAAGGAAGAAACAATTAACCGGGAACAAAAACGGATCTACTAATTTTTCCCTTCCCTGAACTCTAACTGTAGCTTTCCAAGAAAGTCTGGCTTAAAGAGCCTAGCGATATCTTTTGGTTTTGTCTCTCTAATTCTCTCATCACTTGCTAGTGCTAGATAGGTAGAGTTCGGCGGGGTGGAACTATTAGGATCATCCAGTATGGTCTGCAAAAGTCGAGGATATGTCAATTCCGCTCCGGGCAGATACGACTCAATTTCTTCAAGCTCAGGGCGTGCAGTAAGGAGTACCGCTCTCAAGAATCGTGCAGACTCTTCGTTAAGATCCAGTATTCTGCAAAATCGTTAGTGTAATTCGAAATCAAAGCTTTAGGGTAAATACTCTCTACGCGAAACGCTTCTAGATAAGTCTTTGGCTTGTTCGGGCGGATTTTGAGCTATGAGATCCAGCGCCGGCGACCGATTTCCCGTTCCGTACAGAGGCAGCAAGAGGAGAGACCTCAATTTACACCGATCTCCACGCCCGCATCGGGGACTAAGAAGATAATGCAGTGTTTTGCCTTCCTTTAGGTTCTGGTTCAATTCGTTCCGTATAGTGACTTCATCCAAACCTGTCTGGGATACGATCCTGTCTGCGTACTCTTTCCTCACCAAAGCATCAGCACTCTGGCCATTTTTCCCGCTTCCCTCGCCCCGAACCGGCTTCTGCAAGCCTTTCCTCTGGTTCGATATCCTCTGGGCATTGTGCTTCTTTTTCTCGGCTGCCATTTCGACCTGCTTAGAATTTTTTTGCTCTTCAAACTTCTCGAAATAGAAAAGCTGGCACTTGAATTTAGTAAATTGCGCAAGGAACGAGACTTTCTCGTATTTCCTTATCTGCAGGTGGAGATTGACGAGATCTTGATCCGCATGGTTCACCCGGTTTTCAAGTGCCTTCGGCTCGTTGAGGATGCCCTTGATCCTCAACAGCACCTCTGTGCTGGCAAATTCGCAAATGTACTGCAAAATTCTGATTTTTTTGAGGGTTGGCAAACTTGTTGATGCGCTTCTGAGAGCCTCGAGAATGCAATGGCCGCGAAAGCCCCCCTGCTCTGCAGCACGGAAGAGACAATCTTCCCATCGTTGAGCTTCCGGTCGCGGGACTAATATGATCGGCGGGGGTGGAGACGTGACTCTTCGTCGCAGATGTGCCCCCTGGACAACGATCTTGGTCGGGCTAGCGTCCGGAAATGGAGATGGTCTCTTTTTGCTTTTCGAGACCGGGGTGAGAAAAACCCTTTCGATTTCATCATCCTTCACCCGCTGGCATCGCCGGAGGATCGACTCGAGATAAGCTACTCGTAAATCATTCAGCTGCTTGCTGAGGTCGGCGTCACTGGCGTCGTATGGTGTTTCCAAGGCCTTGTCGGGGTATATGAATGCATGAGCTCGCGATATCACGGCAATGCCGCAATTACAACAATCCGGAAAGCTGCTAGTAGGGTACAGCTGAACGCTGATCAGCAATGCGACAGATGTGGCAGGCATTGGTGTCTTACCGGGTGCGTTACAGGATCCGACCAACCAACCGCGGGAAGTCCTTGGGCCATCCTGTGGTTGTTCACAAACTCGCTGATGTCGCATGCTATCGCTTTGGCCTTCTCGTTGTGCCCTCCTTCATTGCCGTAGATGTGGACTTTCTTGCTGGGAAAGTCTACGACGGCGAGAATCCAGTGGTCTCCAGAGCCTTTCCAGACACACTCCAAAGAACGAGACTTGACGTTGCAAGCAATGCAGAGGTGACTCGATCTCGGTCCGTGGACTAGGGTGGCTGGTGGTACAAGAGATTTGGCTGCAGCGTTCCGGAGGGGGGTGCCCGATCCGGGAGGATTTTTGATCGCATGGGATGCTATCAGAATCTCTACACTCTCCGGCAAGATCTGTTTTAGTGTCAGGGTGATGGCGTCGTCATTGAGCTTGTTGTTGAGGCGAAAACGCTCGAAGGTTTCCCCTGAGACCCCAAGGCCTTTGGCGAACGGAAGGAGCTCCTGAACCAGGCAGTTCAACTTCATTTCCACGGTCTCTACGGCCGATTTCATGGTGCATAGTTCATCTACTACCAGCTCGATGGTATCTGGCATCTCGTCTTCGTCATCCGCAGGGATGACAATGGGATCTGTAATGGCAGCATCGTGCGCATTTTCAAGCTTGGCCTTTTCCTTGGATCCAACTTCTAGTTCTGTTAGAACGGTTGGCGGTGTTTGGGTTTCACATGACTTGCTACTTGAGCTTTTGGGAGTTTCTGGTGCTGCCGATGGTGTCCGCGTGCTAGAGGAGCGGCCATATCGTGCATTCAGGCCTCTAGGAAATCTCGATGGCGCCTGCGAGTTGGCAGAGTGATCATCCGGAGACCCAGGGGTCTTGGGGGTGCCTGATGGCGACTGCGCATTGATGGAGCGGTCGTCCGGTGCTCCAGGAGTTTCGGGCTGTTCTAACGGCGTCTGAACGTTGGGGGAGAGGTTCTGAGGAATTCTCGATGAAAGTGACGCGTTTGATGAAAGTAACGCAGTTGATGAGCTCTCGTCTGGTTCACCAGCGGTGCTAGGTGGCCGCGGTGGTGTCCGCGTTTTAGGGAATTGCTCTTCTAAAGACGGCGTGGCTTCTAGGAATTCATCAGTCGCATCGTTCACCTCTTCCAGCTCCAGGCTTAGCCTCCGGTTTTTGCGTGAGTTCGGCGATCCGCCGGTGGCCTGGCTCTCGCTGACGCTCTCATCCCCTGGTCCATCCTCAGAACCACAGGTTGACCGCCGGACTTGAAGATCGGCGAGCGTGATTGAGAGTGTGCCGCATTGTTCCTTGGTGCAAAACACATAGTTCTCAGGCGGTCCAGCCCATTCGGACTCGGCAAAATTGATAGCCAAGGCAAGATTAGGACCGGCATTCACGACTTGGTGGTACGTCTCGGAAAATGTAACAATCATTTCTCCGGCCTTACAAGAGACAATTCGGTAGGGTATTTCCCAAGAATCGAGAAGTTGTGGGGAGAGAAGAGTGCTCAAGTGGCGGACGAATTGCGAGCACTCCTGTTTCTGATCGCGACGACGGCGTCGGTTGTTTCCCCCCAGGTACTTCCGGGCCTTGTCTTCGAGTTTATTGCGGTAGCATGGTTCAACCATAAGCCAGACTTTCGGGGCCCCGGCAAGCAAAATGTTTATGGAACCCAGGAACCCGTCTTCCACGTGCAGAGGTGAACTGGACCCCCGACTTGCGCTGATGTATAGATACGCAGCATGGACCCCTGCGATCCGGCTTGCCGTCTTTTTGAGCTGCTCTCCGCAGTCAAGTAGCTCGGGGTCTAAGCCGATGGACTTTAGTAAGCTCGAACAGGATTCTGTCGGAATGACAAGATACGGCTGTCCTCCATCTGTACGGGCATCTCGCACGGCCGAAATAAACAGATCTCTTGGTTCTGGGCCTCTGTGTCTCCGAGACAAGCGTGGGATACGGAAAGAGCCGGCTTCGTTGTTGTCGCCGATGAGAGAGCTGCACGCAAGCCCGTAGAGTGGATCGTCCTTCTTGCGCGGTGATAGGAGTACGGTCTTGGACTGTAAGCCGTCCAGCTTGTCGATTTCCAATCCGTTGATTTTCTGGAGCTTGATGTCGCGAACGACGTCGTCTCCGACCTCTATCTTGCAGAATCCAAGCTTCTCGAACTGTGGAGATTGCCTTATGATTTGGTGGATGGTAGCGACGGTCTGGTCCCTGAGATGCGCCAATCCGAATTTGGGTTTACCCGCGTAACAGCCGTCCGACTCGGGTAGCTCTTGTGGAATCGGGCCCTCATCCTCAGCCTGCTCCTCGAGATGACCAATAAAGCCGTCGATCTGCTCCGACAGCTGACTGAAGTAATGCTTTATCAGAGCGGCATCGTCGATACATGCACTCAGCAGTTCAGCAGGCCGATTGCTCGCCTCCGTGATAGCCTACCGGGTAGTTAGTCCTGCGCATAGGCATAACAGGAAGATGCATGTAGTCGACAGTACTCACTCTTAGATCTGAATCTACTTTCTCTAACTGTGATAGTATTGGGGATAGGATGCTCTTGCACGTGGACCTTTTTCTCGTCATGGTAGCCAAAGACGCATACACGGCAGCGCTGGGGTTCGACAGCGCCCTGCCTTCTTGACAGATATGTCGCGGTGCGTGCGGGGCAGCTATGACGTTCTTAGCTTAGCGTGTGAACGGCTTGGCGACCTCTAACCGCCAAGCCGTTCACGCACCCGACGGAAAGGTCTCGTACCACTCCCCACCCAAGCGCGCTGCGTTAGCCCGGATAACGCTTTCAAGCACCAATCATTTATCGCGTTGCCCCTCGCATCGCTGTTGCGCTTGTAGATCTGAATTCATTCGGCAAATCCCCTCGGTATTGCGATGGTTCCTGTTCGTTAGTCCCGTCAACCCATACCCCTGGAACCTTCGCAAGGTCGTCGTATCTGCTCGTTATGCTCCAGGCTGGTATTGAAGCTGCTTCGCTAGCAGTTTCCACGGGTGCAGGAAGAGGGTGAGAGTGAGGCGGAGGAGAACGAGGGCGAGACTGAGGGCAATAGCGAGGGCGAGGGCGAGGTAGAAGAGGAAGAGGGCGAGGTAGAAGAGGAAGAGGGCGAGGTAGAAGAGGAAGAGGGCGAGATTGAGGATAACAGCGAGTACGATAGCGAGGGCGAGGACGAGGATAATAGGAATGGATGGAGAGAATAGACGAAATACCAGTACCTCTAGACTAGTATCCATATATCTTGACACGATTTGTGATTATTAGATGATCTAAATAAGATAATGTCAGACTACTTCCTGACTACCTCAGGTACCGCTCATTTCTCGAATCTTCTCACGGAAACATGGAAGCCATCAATCATGCCCAACTTCCTCGGATCAACACTTCCTCGGATCTCTACACTTCCTCGGTTATGCTATGCTGTCATTCATGTATATAAGCAGACCTACTCACCTGCCCCTCAAGAGACAGGCGGAATCTACACTCTTTTCTGACCTCATCACTCTTCACTCTTAAATCCAACAAATTCGGCTAAAATACGCAGCTAGGCTTCGCACCCTTGATGAGAACCACCCTCTAGTCACTCACACAAAGGGGAAAGGACAAACCAGACTACTTGGAACAGCACGACTTCTTCCAGAGAGCGAAAGACCCCTACTCCTTAAACCTAAGCACACTGCCCGGATATAGCAGACAAGAAGCTTTAGGAAAACCACAGCTGTCCCAACTAAGCACCGGCCACTGCTGGCTCAACCAACACCGAGCGCGGATGGGCCGCATAGACAATGACAAATGCAAATGTGAAGAAGCGCAATCAGTGTCTCACATCCTACTCGAATGCCCGTTGCTACAGCAAGGCCGACAAAAGATGTACGAAGACAGTAGACTTGAGAAGAACAGCTTGCCAGCCTTACTAGGCGGGGAACCTCCAAGCAAGACTGATCCCAGACAAGGAAAAGAAAAGGAGTGGAAGATATCTGGTAAACAGCTACAGGCCGTGCTAAGCTTTGCAAAAGAAACAAGCCGGTTTATAAATAGAGACGAAGCCACGGAGTAGAGAACTCCCTATAAACAATCCCTTCTACCTACTATCCGCCCTCCCTATCCATCCTTCCATCCTGCCAATTTGTCACACACCAATGTACTACTAGAGAAACACTTTGAATAGTCTGTAGCCTGCATATCGCTCGGGGCGACGGGTCAGGGTAAATGAATTCAACTCAACTCAATTCAACCAAAGAAGTATCTCAATAACGACGTCGAAAAGCTAAATAAGAAAATGATAAGCTACGGCAGTCAGTAATCGACATGGTCATACCAAAAAGGATCGTATTTCCCTTTGAACAACTCGACCTGCTGTAGGCATACTGCCGTAGCCATGTATTTCCAACTCTTTGGTTCATCAAGCGTGTTCTGGAACTTGGATTGCTCCGTCATCCCAACAGCCATGCATGCAATCGATCGCGGCAGCGCCTCTTCAGGGTCGTTGTTCTCCCCATGTATGATCCGTTGGACAGCGAAAGCAGTATCACGCTCAAAGCGCTTGTTCATGTCAATCGTACGCTCACGAATGCGGCGATTCGTACTGCCACTGTTCTTGCCGATGATATTGCCACCGAAAACTTCGATTTCCGAGAGCGGATACCGCGGGTACATTGAGAAATCGAACATCACATCGAGGAGGTTTGACTCGTATCTGCAGAAAATCCCACGTTAACGACAGGCTTTGTGTGGAGCTTAAACAACTATCACCATGGGCATTGGACTCACATTTCCCGTATCTCCCTTGCCAGAGGTTTATAGACTTCCCACTGAAAGCCGGCGGTCTCTTTGAGGACATACGCCCACACTTGGTTCATTACATCCATGCCGGGAGGAAGATGGTCATTTCGAGCATTTTGATGCATGTCCTGGAAAATTTTCTGCTCGTCGATTGCCCGGTACAAGCGGCCAAGAACGTGACTGCTTTCATAGTACCTGAAGGATTTAAAATCAGGGCTTAGCGCCTCAACGGCATCATCGTCGTCATCATCGTGTTTGGCTTCAGTGAGGTCGACTCCCCTCCTCTGGACATTTGCGTGAGGACCGGGAGCCATGAAGTCTGGACGGATCATGTCGTGTCGAGGACATTGGCTCATATCCACCGGAATTCCTGTTTTCGAGAAGTCTACCGCCGTTGATGCCATTTCTGATAGTTTCTTGCAGTTAGGATCGAGTGTCCCCGTAGGAGCCCTATCTGCGAGCTGCATGTGTATCGTCGAGATGCGACCAAGTTGGTCTGTTTCCATGAACTTGACGAAGAACTTCGTAATGTCTCTCTGGGTGACCGGTCGGCCAATGTCCACAGGAGTGACAGCTTTGTACTCGGCGGCTGCATGAATGGCCGGTGGGATGAGGCGCTCGTCGAAAATGATGTTGTATAGGTCACCGTCGAGATCTCCGCCGCTCAGCTGGGAGGGTAGATCTCGCTGGCCTTTCTGGCTAAAAACCACGACGTTGGTGAGCGCTCGCAATGGAGAATTCGCAGGTAATGAGCCAACGGCCCTAGCTTTTTGAACGTCACCTGGGTGCATAGCCGGGGATCTGGTAACAACCACGCCCTCGCCGGCAAGGACAATCTTTTCCAGCTTGCCTTTTTCTCGCGGACGGTCGAAAGTGCAGTAGATTTCTCCCTCCTGCAAGAAGCCAGTCTCGTCCATGATGCCGTATAGAGTTACCCCTTTCTCCACGGAGATGCGGGAACGGTACTTCACATCGCGGAGTTTGGCGAGTACTGCAATCTCCACCATATGCTCGAGAAAGCCGTCTCCACCGAAGGAAAGGTCTAATTCGTCCAGGACCCGGAAAAGAAATGGCATCCTCGTGGAAAGGCCTACGCGGGCTGTCTCGAGAAAGATAGCAGCATTGAGGGGCGACCTGGGAATGCGACGAATCTGTTCAATCATTTGTTCTTCAAGGGCGAGAAAATTTTCCGCGGGCACGCCGAGATCCTCGAGAATTTTGACCAACTGCCGGTTAAGGTACATCGGCAGGGGCTTGAAGTTGGCACCGCAGACTTCGATATCCCATGTGTTCGAACCGTAAAACTTAACCATGGAGGGACGGAGGACTAGCCGCTCTCCCTGGAGGCGATTGTCTAGTGACACCATACCCTTCGCACCTATTTCCTTTCTTAGTGGTTTTTTTACATTATATCAATGGTGTGGTATCTCACCAGCGAAACGGATCTGTAGGCAAGTTGGGTTCCGACCACGAGCCTGCCCATAATGCTTCCACACACGGCGGAGCAACGTAGATGAGATAGTGCCAACACCGTCGCTAAAGGTGCGGCCGTTCCTTACCACGTCATGCGCAGGCTCAAGCGTATCCTGTGATATAGCCACTGTGGCTGTTGTTTCAGAGAAGGCCTGTCCGATACGCGCTGCACATTTCGCCGGGCATCGAATGCCAGAGAAATCGCCTAGATCCTTAATGACATCCTCCGCTGTGACCCGCGTATCTCGTATAGTGATAGGGGACAGGAACCAACACGTCTTTTGCCGAAGTGAAGAGTGAGAGAAACCCAAGAACTCGAAGGAACGCCCACCAATGTCGATGGTGCTATCGAGGACGCCCTTGAAGCGCTTGCTGAACATCTCGGACAAATCAGTCCTCGGCTCGAACCGAACATAGTCGCCATCCTCGTCCGTGAACTCCACCCGAAGGAAATGATCTGCATAATCGCGGTATTGACGAAGAACGCGGTTGCCCGCTTCTGGCTCAGGGCCCTCGAGGTACGTTCCGGCAGGGGTTATTACGGCTCTGTGGACAAGAGCACATTGGTTATTGTTCCATGAGTCCGAGTCGTAGATGGAGCCCTCGAACTCGAACTCCTGGGCATACTGAGCAAGAGTCTTGGCTAAGAACCCGTCTTCCAGGTTTTCTGATTCAATATAGGGCACCGGTAGCGGAAGCTTCCTGGACAGCCGTTCGATTGCCACAGTGGTCGGAATGATGCCTTCTAGACGAGAGAGGTGCTGGATGGCCGGTAGTAGGGGGATGATCTTGTCCGGCGGTAGGTAACCGTTTCTTGCTAACCTCTCAACCTGAAACCTCATCGAGAATGCAAACTGGCCATATTTACAGCCTGGGCGAAGGTAATCCATCAGATGCTGGAAATGCAGCTCAAACCCACGGGGGGAACACCCGTACGAGGTAGTAAGACTGAGGACTGATGGCATTCCACGGTTAGTGTAAACAAGGCGATGCACCTTCGAGGTGTCTTTGGGGTTCGCAAGCGTGATCCGATAGACGAAGCAGCTTCCAACGACTGCCTTATGTTCATCGTCGATTGCAGACACTCGCGCACGGTCGTTTGTCTGTCGACGGCTGATCAAGCCAAGGTCGCTGAACAATTTCTCCACCGAATTGTCTTCCGTTCTATAAATCCGTGGCGCGAACATGAGAGTGAAGGTGACCGCGTTCGTTTGTGGACAGGTCAAGATTGTGTCGATACTCCAATACGGGATGTCGATTCGAGAGGCAAAGGCGACCTGGTTGTCCGTGCGCAGAATCACCGCCAGAGCCTTTTTGCCAAACACAACACTTCCCTGCCTCTTATCCCAAAAGTGGGATTCGAAGGATGTATCCCGCCTGTTGCAATCCCACGTACCACACTCAAAGCATGAAATGTCGAACTTTCTCTTATCTTGGTGTGAGCTCGGTTTATAGGATGCCGTCTGGTTCGCTGGCGCGGGTTGTGTGCCGCGACTGGCCCTTCGCTGCAGAGCCTCCTCTTCATAGCGGAGCGCTCGCAAAGCGATCTCGTTCGGTTGGTTTCTACTCTCGGTGACCATTAAACGGGTATTGAAGCAAAAGAGCGATTCGCCGCCGGCACCCCTCGCGACTTGGCCGAACTTCTTCAGGAAGAGTTTGGCTTTCGCAACGTCTGCAACTGTGAGGAGCGCAAAAGGCTTGTTCCTGAACTTTGTGCAGTGGAACTTGTGGATCGAGAACCGTTCCATGATTGGCTTGAAGTAGTCTAGCAGAGCAGATTCGGTCGTCTGAACCGGGACTCCACGCACGAAAATATCCATGGTGTTTAACGGAATAAGCTACGGCTAGTACTTTAGTATTGCCCACTCCTTTTGGCATTGTGGGTTCGGTGTTACCTTGTTTGCACTGCTTGGCGATACTCTAGAATGCAGTTGAAGTTAATGAAACGCGCTGTATGTATTACACACACTCGATGGCTTAGCGAAAGTAGCTGTCAATGAAGAGGCACCTCATTAAGGCGTGTCGGGTAGGAAAAACACCGCGCGTCGATAGCGGTGATTGTTACTACGGCTATGTGTTGAGTCTGTGCTCGGCGTTGTTCTTTAGGATAGGCTGTCACGACAACGGATGGGGGTGGTGTGAACGATCGGAGGTCGGCACGCCCAGGCCGAAAATAGAATCGACAGGTACAGTATTACGGTACTAGTAGAAGAGCGTAACGACATTAAGCATTGTCTATGTGTGTTGATAGCGTGCAACGAGGAGGAGGTGATGAAATAGCAAATGTTATCAGCTTCGCCTGTGCGGCGTTTGCAGACTGATCATGTATGAGTCCAAGCCCTGCAGTGCCCCACCCGTTATC
Source organism: Neofusicoccum ribis (assembly GCA_021436925.1). NCBI lineage: Eukaryota > Fungi > Ascomycota > Dothideomycetes > Botryosphaeriales > Botryosphaeriaceae > Neofusicoccum > Neofusicoccum ribis. The sequence goes on from JAJVDC010000348.1 coordinate 15,913, forward strand.
GGCGATAACCCCGCACCGTGAGACGATAACATCCTGAAGGCGTGCACGAGCTTTGCCACCCTCACCGACTACTCAGCTAGCATAGTAGATTATTCTACTCATGTCGCTTTCACTTCTAGGCAATACGTCGACACTTTAAGCCATACTGGCCATGCCTTCAGCCCGGAGTAATATGCATACCTGCCCTGTCACATGATCAGCCGATGTTGAATTACCAAAATATAAGAAGTGTGTTTAATATACGTCTTTAACAAATGTAAACGCATCCTCCTGGCTCAATTCGTTCATTTCAGAAACCCTTTGCAAAGGACCAGATCGCACAGATGCTCGTCATTGAGCGGGCCGTGCTTACAGCGGACGAAGGCACCGTCGAATACCCCTCACATTTGCTCGAAGAGATGAGATAGCGTTTTATGGTCCGAGGATCTCGCTCAGCCACAAGATCAAAAACATGAACGCACCAAAAATCCGACCTCAAGCTACGGCTATAGAAGAGACCCCTAGGGGTCCTTCAAGGCCTCAAAACCCCAATGACAGCCTTCCCAGCAGCTGCAGCAACGTGGTGGCGGAGATTGAGACTGGAGAAAGGGCTGAACAACCCCCCCCAGTACCCAACCCTACCCACCCACAGCAAACCCACCAAAGCCAGCAGCGTGGCCGAATCAGCGTAGAATACGTCTAGAGAGCTACTACAACAGCAGAAGCTATCCTCCAAGCCCTTCAGACAATTACTAGCAAACCTTCAGCCCTCAACAGTCAGATAAAAAATTTTCTCGGCGCTGCCAAGAAAATCTTCTAGGACCACATTACTATCTACCAGGAGGCAACGGCTAAGGAACCTAACCTGAAGGATATCCTAAGAGAAGTCGAACAGGTCCAGAAAACAGTTAGCCATATTTAGGTGGTACCTATATCTACTACCTCAAACTGGGCACGTATCGCAGCCCAAGCAGCCCCAAAGCCCCCCACTCCTCCTACCACTATAGAAATCACGCTCTACCTCCTAAATAAAGCAAATAGATAGGAAGTAGTAAACCTTTTAAATAAAACTATTATCCAAAAGATCTAGGTAGGAAAAGGCCTAGCGTATAAAAAAGTACTCGCGGCTAGAAAGCTTCTAAGCGGCGACATCTAGATCTTCATTCTAGATATACAAATAAGAACGGCCCTTCTCTAGGACTAAGAGTAGACTACCGGACTCGGAAAAGAAATCCGCCCAAATTAGTAACTATACTCAGTGCTAGTCTACAATATCCCTACTAAGAGAATTAATACTATAGACTTCTAGGCTACTAAGACTCTATAGGAGTAGAACCTATCTATACACCTAGGCCTATATATTAGTAAGCTAGCGTGGCTAAAGAAAAAGCTCCTAGAAGGAAAAATATACTCTATAATTATCCTTAGTACTATAGACCCTAAGATAGCTAACTAGATTATCGCTAAAGGACTTATTTATAACTTTACTCTATATATAGTAGAGTACTATAATACAAACTTTATAGTAACCTAATACTTTAACTACTAGGCCTATAGCTATATTACTACCTACTATAGGAAAGAATAAAAGTACGGCCAATATATAGGCGAGTATAATACGAGAGAATGTAGTAAAAGCGAAATATAGTGTATAAACTACTCTTAAAAACATATAGCCTAGAGTAATTTATACCTAACGCGTAAGGCCTACTAAACTAGAGTAACTTAGGCCCGGTTAGTAGCGCTAGAAAACTATAGGTAATCACCCTAAGTAACCTAGGAACTAATATAGGATAAATAGACCCTAGTAGAGTCCTAAAAGAGAATAAGAGAAGTAGAACCTATAAGAAGAAAGCTAAGGCTCAATAGCTTCCGGTACGCGCCTAAGGCCGCCCAATGAGCTCGCGGTCCGCACGCCTTCGCCCTTCCACATTCGGCCAGATCCACTCTCCATGTTGTACAGCCCTGCCGGGCCCCCAAAGCTGCGAAATGTTTTC
>JAJVDC010000349.1:0-17871 GCA_021436925.1 Neofusicoccum ribis
GAGAAGGGGCCGGAGGGCTGGTCAAGATTCTATATAAGTAGGATAGATACGAGCCAAATTTACTTTATTCTATTTATAGGCTTTCTAGCTATATTACTAGCTATAGTAGTAGCTTTAAATATTAAGTTCCCCCTATAAAGACGGGCTAGAGGGGTTTTTAGAGTTATATTCTTTACTAATAACGGGTATAATAGATTAAAAGCTATTAAAGAACCTAAAGAGAATGTTTTAAGAGAGAAGAGTACGTTTTTAAATATAGTTTTAAATTCCTTTATATAGGGGTATACCTAGCTAGACGGGAAGATATTAGAGGGTTTAAGGGTTTATTTAAAGTAGATATATAAGAGGTTAAGTAAGAATAAAGTAAAGAATATATATAACTAAGTACTATATATAAAGGCTATATTACTAATAGAGTCTAAATTCTATTATAAAGTTAACTATAAAGGGTTAAATACTAGCTAAGAAGTAAAGCTATATATACTATAGAAAAGCTATAATAATCTAATAGTACCGTTCGTTAAGGGCACCGCTGGGCATACCGTTACTTGAGGGCACAAGTGGGTCTCACGTGATGCCTCACGTGGAGTTCGTGATCCCGTGACTCCGGGGTTTGCAGGACCTCCGACTTCTCGTTATTCCGTCGGGGCTGACCCGTAATTCTCTTGACCTGAGAAGGCTGCGCCGTAACATTTGGCTGCTGTGCACCATCACTTCAGCCGCATGCAGGGGCGAGATCATCCTTTAGGTTGCAACACCTGAATATCACTACTGAATTCTTGCCCTTCCTTTCCATGAATGAGCTTTGTAGGAATTAGACACTTTTCGCATGATGTCACTTTTCAGCTGGTGTTGAGTTTCTGCAACACCAACAGCAGCTCCCCCTTCAACAAAGACATGATCAGCACCACACATAACATGTTCCCGGCTAGTGCTCATCCGCGATTGCTAAAACGGGAGAGGAGAGCCACCCTGCTCATCACAGCCAGTTGCCTTGCACCTGCATGTTCTTGTGTACGCAGACACAGCAGTTCATGATGTTGGTGTTTCGGGACACAAATACTCAGTGGGGGCCGTGAAATGTGGTATATAATCCAGAGCGTAGTCTAGAGAAGAGGTAACATCTCAAAACACTTCAAACATCGAGCTCTTCCAATCCTCAAGCTTATTCCACCGTCCGAATATCCATACCCTTCAAAATGCGCTTCGAGTCCCTCGCCATCTTCGCTTCCGCTGCTCTCATGCAGGGCGCGGACTTCGACTGGGACTGCACAAACTCGCTGGCCACTTGCAACAACGCCTGCTACGCAGTGAACCATGGCCTCGCCAGCGGTGTCCTGACCTACGACGCCAACAAGGCCAACCGTGATCCCCGGCGTACGGCTTCTGGCTGCAACAGGACGCCCTGCACGAACACCAACTACAACCAGTGGGGGAACTCGTGCGATGAGTACCCCTTTGCCAGCAGCCATGAGGGCGGTGCGGGCGCCATTCTGCGGTGTGTTGATTCCACGGAGAATAGCAGTAAGTACTTTGAGGTCTGACTTCGCACTTCGAGCGGAAGCTGATATGTGTCTTTATCTTGTAGGCGAGGGCGGCCAGCTTGGAAACTTCTACGGGAAGATCAACGATGGCGACCAGTTCAACGTTTGGGTTAAGAACTACGGCGGCGCGTAAGTTCCTCCTCACCTCTGCACACACCTGGTACAAATGGCTAATATCTAAACAGCACATTCTGCGAGCAAACCGGAGCTGCAAACGATGGCAGCGAGTTCCGTCTCGTGAACGGCGCATTCCAGAACGCCAGGCTCCGCCGTGGTCAGTAGCCTGTCCTCAATGTCATCACTGAAATGACTGCCGACTTGCATTAGACATGGGCTTCATGGACGCTGCGCCCCGTGGTCCGCCACGACAGTTCCGCGAGTTTGAGGATGAGCATGGGGTTAAGCACCTGCTCCTCAACACCAACTCCAATGCCACCGTTCTTGGCACGAAGCTTTTTGACGGGGCGAAGTGGGCTACGATTTCCAAGGAGGTTCCCAGGGTTTGATTTCTGTGAACGAGTGTATTCGCCGTTTTCATGGTACTCAATCCGTAGGCTGGTGGAGTCAGAACTCACCGTGGACTCGGATGTCTAGAGGCAAGCAAATAGTGAGTGGAAACGGTAGGCAGAGCTACTGGAAGGGGCAATGTAGCAAACAAGATTGCAATAGAATGCATGGTTTCTTCAGTCCGTAAACCCGAGATCTATCTACAATTTCCAGAAAATCAAAGTACGACTGTGATATCCGTTGACTGGGCTTCGATTGGCCTACATCTTGTTCAGGACTCCATCCATACGTAGTACAGGAATGTGGCAATGCGAACTTTCTTTGATATTTTTACACCCTGATCGCAGTAAAAATGATGCCGTTCTTTGTGAAGAAGTTTCTACAGGACCTCTCGCCATTTGGAACTGTCTATATCGGCTGAGTGTGAGACGCTTCCCTCCGAGGCTTTATATGATGCTTTAGGCTGGCGCATCGGGCCCTGGTTCCCGGATCGGCGCGTGGGTTTACTAATGTGGAGCCGCAGAGGGGTCCTGCAGCCGTGCACAGCTAGAAGCGCTAGGCTGACAAGGTTGTGTCTGGTAATGAAGAAGTCTTGAAGAAGAGTGAAGCTGTTGGGACAGTTCAAGAGACGACTCGAGACAACCCGGCAGCGGTATAGGAGAGCTCAGCTGCAACGAAAGCAGCGGCATTCTGGGCGTGTGGAAATGACGCGCTTGCCACGGCCTGTAAGTACTTGCATAAGGAAGCTGATAGCGGGCGGGTTTGGAAGAAAGGAGGTTAAACGAAAGGGAATTTCTCCCGTACTTCTTGCCTCGTCCACAACAGCCAACCACAAATACGGGTTCTGATTAATCAACCAGATAGTATTACATCTCGAGTGGTCGGAGTGGACAACTGTAGAACTGGCTCAAGGACTATTTCTATTCTGCTTTCGCCATGAAATCCCCGCGTTTTCTATCTATAGTCAGGCGGGTTCGAGCATGCCCGGTGTTAGCGTCCCGGCTCCCATTGCGACATCCGATCTTGTCGCTTCGAAGGTCCTTCTTCGTTTTAGCAACTCTTGGGCTCCCTGTTCTCGCCTGCCCTTACTCAGCATTCTGTGGAGGTGCAAATGATACGGAGAGTTGGGAAGGACGATCAGCTTAGAAAAAAATCAATAAAGCTTCTGTCCTTTCAACTTCCTGGAAGCTCTGCTGGCCCACTATTGGGGTGTAACTCATGGATCTCAGAAGGCACCTCCAACTCACTCCGTCCGTAATCAGGCGGTAGTTCAGCCAGCAACCCTTCTTCCCTCTTGACGCCATCAATCTCATACCGTTCTTCCCTTTCTTTTCCGTGACTTTTCTTCCGATGATGCATATAATATAGAGCCAAAAGTTTTATAGCCAAAACAGCACCCCCACCGAATCCTGCACTTATGCCGACTTTCGCATCTGATGGGAGGCCGTAGGATTGGGTTTCGGTGGTCGAGAGGCTTGGAGATGTGGTTCCAAGAGACGTGACAGTAGAGGATGCTGTGCTCGCGGATTCATAACCAGCACGGAATCCACTTTGGTAGGCTTTTCCGTAGAAATCAGGAGTACTTCCACAATATCTTAAACCGTCAGCATTGAGAACAGCTCTGAAGATTGTTGAAATGTATACCCTACCGAGCCCCAACATCGACCGTAATTGTACACGCTGACATTTACGGGGACGTCGGAGCCCGCGGTGTCATTGCAGGGTGTGTATCTGAACACGGCTCCGCATCTGCCATCGCAACGAGGCCCGCCGGTCTCAGGCCAGCCGCAGATGGCTGTGTATGCTGTGCAGCTACCGTAATCTTCTTGGCATGCGGTAGGCCTGCAATATTCATCTGAACCTCCACAATACCCTCCTGAACTACAAGTCTTGTAAGATAGGACCACCTTTTATCCCGATCGATTCATAGGAAAAAAACTTACGAGCAACAAGGTATCGTACCGTTGACGAGACACATCCTGCCATTCCCTTTTCCGCACTGGCCGTCAGTCGTAAGAGGGTATTTGCCTGGTGTGGAAGCCTGGGTCGCGCAAGGAAGAACGAGGAGCGTTGTGAGAAGAACGGTGGAATGCATCGTATAGCCTTTCTCCCCCATCCACGTGCTGGTCTTGTATACAAAGCCGTACATCGAACGAATGACTTTCATCTAAGGCACCTCAGTTGGCAAGTCGTAGTACTTTAGCAGGACAGTCAGAGCGGGTCGGAATGAGTATATTTCCGGCCACATGCGCCTGTAAGCCAAGCTGCCTTAAACTCACGGGGCTCAAAAGAGAGAAAAAGAAAATAGGTATAGCCGGGGTGGTAAGGCTGCGTAGAAACATCCATATCTTATGATTTTGCGTAGAACAGACAAACAAATCCAAACCTGAATTTGTAATCAGCCGATAAAGAATTCCCCCATAGTACAATGTTCCTTTACAGCACATACTGGACTAAAACAAGGTGCATATCACGGTAGGTATTGCCTCAATTGTCTTCTAGATTAGTGAGGTAGAACACCAGGTACAACGTTGGCTGCTTGGCTTGCATATTGGAACTCGAGTGGCTATTCAGCTCGCCACTAGAATCATGGCCTGACGGCCAATACAAAGCCGGTCGGTCAGCTTCAAGCGATATTCGAAACGCTCCATTTTTCTGTGGCGCCGTAAGCTGCTGCCTTGGCGCATGCAGCATGCCAGCTTGGGACACTAAACATATGCACATTCATATGAATTACGGGCAAGCCTCGCCCGCTCTTATATTTTCAGGTTACATGCTCAGGTAAGCAGAGCAATCAGATGCTTGATTAGATACAAGGTGGCTGAATGATACACGTTTTCTGTTGTATGAAAGGCTACAACTACTCTATATTCGGGGTTGGCTGAAAACATCATTCCTTATCTCTTGAACTGTCCAATAGCGAAAATTAAATATTCATAATTAAGTACAAAACACGAATTGTAAGCGTAGTTGATAATAAAAACTATCAGTTCTTTCTTTTGCGTTTGCGGCCGCGATTTACTTTCTCCCTAGGAGGGCTACCGGGGTAATCATGATTCACTGTGGCTTCCACTGCGGATGGCTCTGTGCGTCGAGATTGTGCTGGTGCGTTCCTAGCGCCGCCAGTTTGTCGTGATCGTAATCGATAGCGGCTACGCGTCATTGGCTGCGTCGGCGGCCTCGGTGGCGGTGGTAATGGCGGCTGGTTTCCCTGAATTGTCCTGTCATCGTCCTCCTCTGTAGGAGGCACTTCATTCCCCATTCCCAAGTTCTGGGCCATTTCGTTGGCCAACTCAGTCCCAAAGTCGTTGGAAGACAAATCCGAAACGGTAAAGTTCCCGTCGATGTTGTCGATGGCATCGCAAAGCCGCTTGAAGTGCGTGGGGGCCCACTTTTCGTATATACTTCTTACGAACTTGTATGACGCCCATCTATCATGGGTGTGGTAGCTGTTGAAGTGACGCACGCCTATTGTAGTTCGGTATATCTCTGTCTTTTCGCCTTTAATCACTGGATAGTGGCCGTATAGGAGCACGATCTTATGATTGTACGAGACGGAGAACCCTAGGATCTCTCGGTGGATAGAGCGGACGCAATGTGCTCGTCTGAATAGTTCCACAACCGCCGTGATTGCCAGTGCCATGCTGTGGGCGTTTTGGTTGTCGGCATGGTCCAAGCCGTTCATGTGCTTCGCTTCACAGGTGAGGAACGGAAAGCAAACACTCGTCATAGGAAACCACTTGGAGTTCTCTCCAAAAGCTCTGAACAGTTTTCGCCTTTGGTCGACTGAGAACTTCGTCGCGTTGAATCCGACGCAGTAATCAGACTTGGGCATCGCTAGTGCCGCCTGGCCTGTGGTTTCATCTTTCTTGAATATCGCTGCACGTTGGCCCCACTGCTCATCCATGGCGTCGACTAAAAGATCATACTTCTGTCTCAACTCCGGATCGGTAATCCTGTCTGCCAGGGCCTCGGCTTGAGGGCAGATTAAATCGTGTAGAGAATGCTGCACTTTTCTCTCGCTCTTTCCGTCTAGCCTTTCCAAAGTCGACAAAAAGAGGTCTTCGCCGTCATAGCGATGGTCAGGTAAGGGAGACTGCGTTATCCCGAGGAGCTCTCTGCAAAGTGCCTTACTTGCCGCACCAGGCCCGTTGCCCTCCACGCCGCGATACTCTCTCTGGTAACATTTAATAGTTGGATGACCGGTCTCGAGTGTCTTGACGAATGTCTTATCCCTGGAACCAACATTGGAGTCTGAGCTGTGTTTGGTTCTAGACTGTCCCATAGTTGTCTCTTGCTGCAACGACATTACTCGCGGCGGCTGAACCCGAGTTATGGTGTTAATCGGGTTGAAATCCGCAGCAGGCCACTGATCGTTGAGCACCCAGTGCCGAATGCGACTGATGCATGCGGCGGCCTCGCTCAAGGTCCGATCTGCCGTGAAATATCCGATTGTTGGGCTCCTTCTGGTAAGCTCGTGGGACCTCCTGACCGCCGGCTGTGGTCTGCGCTTCTCAACTCTTGATGTCGATCCTTTACGCTGCGTTACCTTCTGAGACGTGTTACGTTTTCGCGACGATGTTTGGCGAGGCTATTTCGATGTTAGCACGACTTTCGGATATGCTTGTGGATTATTGCTGATTGACCTGCTTCTGAGGCGCCTTGTTCCTCTTCTGAATCTGCTTGGTCTTCTCCCGAGGTTTGGTATTCTTCTTCTTAGGCTCGGTGCTCTTCTCGTGGGGCGGCTCGGGAGATAAACCGGGCTGTAGTCTCTGAGGACGTCGACTTTGCCTCGCACTCTGTCTTGGTTCAGGTTGTACGGGTCGTGTCGGTGCTCCTGTCGCATGTTTAGCAATCTCGCGCGACAATGCGTAAGGAAAACGACATACCTGCGGGGACGTCGTTGTGGCGGTTGCCCCGGAGTGAGGGGGCGGGAACGCTTGTCTCCTGTCGGAGTCGTGCGCGAGATGCCATGGCGACAGCTGGCGAGGCGGATGTTGCGGTGTATAAATGGATGATGACCTATCCGGGCGGAAGTGCTGGCGGCTGCGGAGTCGAACGATAGGTCTTACGCAGTCCGAGTCACTAGCTCACCGCTGCATGCGTATTGCATGATAAAATCGGTTGGCGGGATCGCGGTTCTTTTTACCGGAGCACCCGGACGATCACATACACATTCGACTACTGACCCCTGGACGCACTGCCTCATGGCCACTCAATAGCCGAGCTGCCCCCTGCGTTCGCTTCGTCCCATGTCTCGAGGGCCGGTCGAGACTCTGAACGTTGTCTTTTGTGTGTTCTTCAACTGCCAGAATCGGTACGTTTTTCCTTCACAAAGTGGAGTGAGCCCACCATCCGTTGCAATTACCAAGCAGCTCCAATATCTGTTTGACCAGACTTGAGACTATAGTCTACACCCCAGCAGTTCTTTCATGACTAGTTTCAGAGCCACCAAAAGTAAAACTACATGACAACGCCGACGTAAAAAAACGGTCGTAAGTCGTCGAACCTACCTGCAAACCAGCGTCCAACTGGGCACGATCTCAGGCCACGAGGCAAAACACATGGGGTATGCCCCATCTTGCCCGTATGCGCGGCACGGCTGCGGGGGCACCCCACCACCTGCTGATTCAAGCATAACACCTGACATCCAAACGCATCACCAAGGTCAAATTCTTCAAAGACGACGGTTCTGCGGGGAAACAAGCTCAACAAGAGCAGGCCCAATTCCAGCGCAAAGGCCAGCCACCGGGAACAGACCAGATTCAGCCCGCTGATCGGTGGCTGGAGGCTCGGGCGTGATCAGCCGAACGGACCGACCCTGGCTCTGATGATCTGCACGGAGCTGCCGGCAATGCACTTGAGCCGGCAGGATGGCTCGGCACTCTCCCGTCAGCTGCGCCGCATCCCGTCTCTTTCCCAACACGGGACGAGCTGCCAACAGCACTGCACCATGTCACACCATCTGCAAGACCTGAAGAAGCAACTGAGATATCACTTACAAGGAGAGTCAAAGATGAGATAGTGTTCATTACGACCGCGCTTAACTGCTTCGTAGCGCATGTACAGAGGAATAGGAGCTCTACTCCCTATATAATGTTAATAGATCCACGTTGTAGGAGCAGTTCCATACTGAAATCTCTATTGACTATACACGCATATCACCAGTGCCGAGACAGAAACATACGCGCGCAGCACAGCGGGCCTTCTGGCTCTCGAACGCTTATATAGAACACGCAAGGTTGCCCTCATCCGCCGCCGCCGCTACGCGTGCCGCCTGCACCAAGAGCAAGAGCTCCCGCTCCACGACGATGTCGGCGGCGCGGTAGACGCCAGTCATCCAGCGAATGAGCTGCTTAATCTCAAACTCGAAATCGCGTGGTGCGGGAGCGCGTATCCGCAGCTCGATTGACCCCTCAGCAACTAAGTACATCAGCCTTGACGAGCACTCGGCACGCAGATTGGTAAACGCGTTCACATCGCCGTCATATGCGGCTGTTCCGAGCGCCAGAAGCTGGTCTTCAAAGCTCTCATGAATCGTTGGGATGTAGGACCACGCCCAATCCAGCCACTATACTAGGTCAATGAAGAGCATCTCGTGTTTACGGCCCTGCGTTTGCCGGGGGACGGCGGTGCGGGCGGAGTCTCTCGAACAAATGATACGCTGCTCTGCCGCGACTGCCCCGGCGCTGGCGGTGGTCGAGGAGACGATCCTGCCTCGCTGGCCGGCACGAGCACAGTCGCGGCAGCTTCGTATGGCGGCGGAGAGCCCGGCTGGCGTCCTGCTGTATGAGGGTCTGATGCAGCTAAGCTGGGGTCGCCGTCAATTCTGTACTGGTCCCATATGGTCACTGCGCCGAGGCCCTTGAACATGCGCGTAGCGTCGATTGAGCGGGCATGAGACTTGCTTCGCGTAGCATCTGATCGATGTGCTGGAGCTCTACATGCGCGTACGTGTTGAAGCGTAAAAAGCGTCGAAAGCCAAGGTTTGGGATAGCGGTCGCAGGCTCCGAAGGAGGTGCAGCGGTGTATCCTGTGGAGCGCTGGGTATCGTCACCTGCGGCATGATAACATAGCCGGCGGTTCTCAGCCTGGATTTGACCTGCACGACTCGCTACTGCAAGCCCGTCTGAGTTATCGGGACCAGACCAGCTTTTTCTATGGCAGTGTGTGTTGGCCCCAGTGATATCGGCAGTGGTGCGGATGTCCGGGGACAAGGAGGAAGCGCGGTCAAGGGCGTCGATGGGTATGATCATGTAAAGGTGTTTATGCGCGGATTCTGGCCGGAGGATGGAAGGCAATGGCAGCTTTGTCGCGAGTACAGCCGATGGCGAGCGTAAATTTAGCCGAGCGGTTGCTGGTAGAGAGGTTTCCGAGATAACGGGGATGGCGCGTGTCGGGCTCGCGCCACTCGACCAGGACGCGCTCGCAGACGAGCCATCGCATCGGAGGTTCCACGGCCTGGTGCCGCATCGGGTTGCCGTCTATGGTGAGCTAACACTACAAGAGGGGTTAGAAGGAAGCCGTCGTGTAGAACGAGTGAACAAATTAAAACAAACCCCCAGCGCGCATTTCGCGCGTGGGCTACCCGCCCATCTAGGCTTTCGCAGTAGAGGAGCAGCCTTGACTCGACAGAGGGAAAAACGTGCGGCACTCGAGCCCTGCGCACGAGGCGGCCACGGCAGCCGGGAGAACGGTTGCGGGGAGGAGCACTGGCACGTAGCCCACAAAGACCAGGCCGTGCTCCGCGAAAGCCTTCCCACACGGCTGGGGCAGTCTGGCGTAGGACTAAGTAACGCAGTTCAGGGCGTGTTGCGTATTGATGGAGTGTACGCGTGTGAAAGAGAGGATTGGAGAGGTGGGGGTTGGACGTTGGGCGTTGGGCGTTGCAGCTGGGCCGAGCGCATCGTGCGTGGCGGCTATGTGTTGAGTTGAGTTGAGTTGAATTCATTTACCCTGACCCGTCGCCCTAAGCGATATGCAGGCTACAGACTATTCAAAGTGTTTCTCTAGTAGTACATTGGTGTGTGACAAATTGAGAGGATGGAAGGATGGATAGGGAGGGCGGATAGTAGGTAGAAGGGATTGTTTGTAGGGAGTTCTCTACTCCGTGGCTTCGTCTCTGTTTATAAACCGGTGTGTCTCTTTTGCAAAGCTTAGCACGGCCTGTAGCTGTTTACCAGATATCTTCCATTTCTTCTCTTTTCCTTGTCTTGGATCTGGCTTTCTTGGAGGTTTCCCGCCTAGTAAGGCTGGCAAGCTGTTCTTCTCAAGTCCACTGTCTTCGTATATCTTTTGTCGGCCTTGCTGTAGCAACGGGCACTCGAGTAGGACATGAGAGACTGATTCGGCTTCTCCACATTCGCACTTATCGTTGTCTATCCGGCCTATCCGCATACGGTGTTGGTTGAGCCAGCAGTGGCCGGTGCGTAGTTGGGCAAGAAGGCCGGCTTGGTTCCGTGGGAGCTTGTCATATAGGTGACGGACGTGTAGTCCTGGCTGTGCTGTATCGGCGTTGCGGAGGTGCTGGCCTTTTTCTGAGTTCTCCCACTGTGCTGCCCATTGTTTATGAGTCTTTTCCTTGGCCGCCTGGACCTGTAGGTGTGCTAGCGGTTGGTGTCCGTATTCCCTGAGGCGTGTAGTTGCAGCTTTAGCTAGCCTATCTGCTTCTTCATTTCCTCGAATTCCGGTGTGGCTGGGTATCCATTGGAGGGAGATGGTGATCTGAAGGCTTTCTTTTAGAGACTGAGCTGTTGTTAGGATAGACCTGATCAGGCTTTGTCCTATCTTTCGCTTATAAGGGCTGGCCAACGCTTGGAGAGCTGCTCTAGAGTCACTATAGATTTGCTGAACTTAGATAGGCCTCAGGCCCTGAACTGTGTGAGGTCAGAAGAAAGAACTGAATTTCTGACTGTGTACTTCTGCCTGTCCTTCTTAGTGAAGGAGAATGAGTGTCTTTAAATACATGTGTCTGAACTGATATAACTGAGGAAATGAGTGTATCCGAGGAAGTGATATCCGAGGGTATTGGGCATGAACAGTGGCAAATTGATGCCCTCCTCTTCTCCGGTGGAATCTTCGAGAGATTGCAATGAGTGAACTGGATAACGAGTGCTGCCTGAGAAATAAGGGGATTCTGGTTGACAGGATCTTACCTGGGGAGCGCTTCGACATTGTCTTCCGCAACGAAGCCGAGGCGTCTATAGCGAGAAAATACCCGCAGTGGCTACACTTAGCTATGCCCGGGGCTCGCATGAGGGGAGAGACATGGTACCCACTCAAATGTAACGGCGTAGCCAAGCAGATGGTTATAGACCACAGCGTCAACGACGGAAGGACCCTCCGGCCGGAGGTGCTTGAGGAATTTAAGCAGGACAACAGTACGGTGGATATTGACTGTACCGCAATGAAAGTCTCTTGGCTTAGCAAGGCGAAGTCGGGGAAGCCTGTAGGCTCACTGGTTATCTGGCTTGCGAGGAAGGAAGCGGTCGAGTATCTCCTACAGAACCGCACGGTCCTATTTGGAGCATCAGCAGCCTTCTGCTCAGAATTCGAGAAGGGAGAGCGTATGGGACCTTGTTTTAACTGCAACACGTACAGACATAAGCAGAGTCGCTGTACAACGAGGGCGGCGTGTGGGATCTGTGTTGGGCCGCATCAGACTCGCGAATGCAATAACAAGGACAGTCCAAAATGCCCTGCTTGTGGCGATGCTCATACAGTCTTCGACCGAAGCTGTCCTCTCCACCCTAAAAATACTAGGAAATCCCTCCAGCAACGGAGGGGCGTAACGATGGAAGATGCCCCTACTACTACATATTAGAGGAGCCATTACGGATCCTCCAGCTGAACGTCGGAAAACAGAAAGAGGTTCAATGGAGCCTGCTAAACGATACTGATACGGCACGGTTCGACGTTCTAGTAGTTGTAGAGCCGTATATATTCACGTTTACGGGAGAGGATAAAGCGAGGGTTACTTCTCACCACCAGTAGGAAGCAATAACCCCAACAGTACAACGAACGAATAGACATATTAGATATAGCTTTCGGGCAATGCTCTGGCTGAACAATAGGGTCCAGGGGCAAACTATTCCGGTCCAGTCATCAGACATTACGGCAGTCCTTGTTCATAGCCACGGAATACCAGTCCTAATCTTTTCAATCTACATCCCTCGGGGGGGGAAGACGGTATACGACCACGAAGATCAACTAGAAGAGCACCTCCAGATCCTAGAAGCGACAATTAAACAGGTGTAGAAGACAGAGGGGGAAGCTCTATAAGTAGTAGTAGCTGGCGATATCAATCGCCACGACCAGCTCTAGGGAGGGGACCGAGTGGCTACGGACGTAAGGCAGGGAGAGGCCAAGGCGCTACTTAACTTCATACAACATCGAGAACTATAGTCGCTTCTCAAACCAGGAACTACTACATAAGAGCACTACGACGGCAACTCCAGATCTACTATCGATGTAATACTGGTAACTAACCTACTCGCGAGCCGGAAGATCAAGTGCCGTATCTACCTAATAGACCACGGGTCCGACCACCGAGCTATAGAGACGGAGTTAGACCTTAAGATGCATAAGAATGCTCCGTAGACAGCGAGATTACTTTTCGAGAAGGTAGACTGGACAGCTATAAGAAAAGAGCTATAAGAGACGCTACCTCCACCAGTATAAAGTCTAGACGCTACATTGTTAGAGCAGGAGGCCGAAGTCTTTCTACAGCACATTCAGAACGTTATAGAGGCTCGGATACCGACAGCTCGCCCATCACTATACGTAAAACGTTGGTGGATAGAAAGGCTTTCAATCCTACGGAGAACAGTTTCGGCGTTAAGAAATCATTACACCACACTACGAAGACAAGGCCAACCGGTAGAGGATATACAAGAACAACTACAAGAGGCTAGACGGTATTATTTTCGAGAACTTCGCACGCAAAAAAGTACCCACTGGCGGGAATTCATCTCGGACCTAGGGAATGTGTATAGGGCAAACGCTCTAATGAAAATAGAGCAGTTATTTTCTAAGGTTCCAGCCCTTAGGAAAGACGACTAGGTAGCCAGAACGGATGGAGAAAAAGCCGAGATGTTGATGGGAACCTTCTTTCTACCACAGCCAACACCGCAAGACCAGGCGGTCTAAACCACGCAAGCAGAGTCGTTGACAATGGGGCCTTTAACTGAGGATGAAGCTAAAAGAGCAATCTTTATGGCCAATCCACGAAAGGCTCCAGGGGTAGACGGCCTAACGTTTAAAGTATAGAGAGAGCTCTGGCCAGTAATAGGAAAGCACGTGAGCTGTCTATACCAGACATCACTACAATTAGGCTACCTACCGAAGGCATGGCGCGTAGCTAAGATCGTCACTCTGAGAAAACCAGGGAAACCGGATTACACAGTTCCAAAGGTCTACAGGCCAATCTCGCTATTACCAACTATTAGTAAGGGCCTGGAAGCAATAGTGGCAAACAGAATATCGTATCTGACAGAGACGAACGGACTACTCCCCACCAACCACTTCGGAGCACGACGATAAAGATCCTACGAGCAGGCACTAAACGTCCTAATAGAACGAATCTTTTGGGCATGGAGAAGGCAACAGGTACTGTCTCTCATTACCTTCGACGTGCAGGGGGCGTACAATGGAGTCCACAAAGAGGTACTCTGCCAAAGGCTCCAGGCAAGGAGAATGCCCCCTAATATTGTACGGTGGGTAGAGAGCTTCTACAATGAGAGAAGGGCCTATATAACGGTAGGAGGTTTCTGCTCGCCGGTTACAGAAGTACAGCATGCGGGCCTACCCTAGGGCTCTCCCCTTTCACCTATCCTCTACATCCTCTACAACGCGGACCTTGTCGAGGCACCGATTAACCTAAAAGGCGGAGCCCTTGGTTTCGTGGACGACTATATAGCGTGGGTTACCGGCCCGACTGTCAGCTATAACGTTCAGAGGCTACAACGGGAGGTGATACCAAAAGCCGAGAAATAGGCCGCAGAAAGCGGAGCAACGTTCGAGGTAGACAAGACAAAACTAATTCATTTCACCCGCGTCAGTAAAAGGAGGGATCCACCAGAGTCACTATTAGTATTCCAAGACACCGAGATACCGGACAGCGAGCAGGTGAAGGTTCTAGGAGTCATACTCGATAACCAGCTCACTATAGTCCCTCATATTACTAAAGTCACGAGCAAAGCAACTACCCAGTACCTGGCAATTAAAAGACTTAAAGGCGTCAGCCCACGAGGAATAAGACAACTATACCAGGCTACAGTTACACTAATTACCGACTACGCAGCTTCGACGTGGTACGGCCCGGGAAAACTAGGCATAGGCAAGCTATTACGACATCTAGAAAGAGTTCAACGACTAGGCGCGCAGGTCATTACAGGCGCTTTTCAGACAGTCGCCCTACCAGTCGCCGAAGGAGAAGCATGCCTAGTACCAGTCGATCTTCGCCTACGTGCAAAAGTGTCGAAACACCTAGTAAGGCTATCTACACTACCACCGGACAACCCGGCTACAGAGTGCATCAAGAGCTTTCCCAAACAAAGTGAGGTGTATCCCTCCCCGCTAAGGAAGGCATAGGAGCTTTATAGAAGCCTTATCACTCCCGAAAAGACAGTTCCTATGGAGACTATCGTACCGTGGATTCTTCCGCCGTGGGAGAGCGATATCCGGCCAAATATTATCATCACCGATCGGGAGAGCGCTATCTCTCAGACGCGGGCTGTAGGATTCGCTAATACCGTCTACACCGATGGATCAAGTAGACACGGGCTCTGTGGTGCGGCGGTAGTTCGCTGGACCAGAACAAGGGGCTTTAAAACCCTAAGGAAAGAGACTGTAGAGCGGAGTAAGAACGTACCAGTAGCAATAGCGGAGCTGCAGGCAATAGTCTTCGCGCTAGAGTGGCTAGTCCAGCGCCCGCGACAGACAGATGCTCTAATACCGGGCCGCATAGCGCACACGTTCTGGGTGGTTACGGACAGCATAAAGGCATTACAGCGCCTAGGGACATGTCAACCAAACACTTTAGGCCAGCACCTACTTAAAAGAGCGCGGGAGCTTATTGTTAGGATTGAAGTCAAAGGGGCAGCAGTCAAGTTCTTATGGGTGCCAGCCCATAGTGGAGTTGCAGGGAATGAAGCAGCACACCGAGCTGCCCAAGAAGCAACAGTACCAGGTCTACGGCCATCGGTCGAGTGGCGCACCAGACGGCGAGCAAGGGAAACTGTGGAAATGCAAGTGAGACAAAAGCTGCGCCAGGAACGAGAGGAGGCAAGGGTAAAGCCGAGTCCATGGGGAAAATACACGCGCAGACTGGACGGAGCATTTCCAGGGCAACATACACTGCAGCTATACAACAGCCTCGATGTAGAAAGCGCGGCTATTCTCATACAATGCCGGACTAATCATTGCTTCCTTCGATCATTCCTAGTCCACTTGCAAAAGGAGGAGTTAGGGCAGTGCGAGTGTGGACAGGGAGTAGAGACAGTACGGCATGTTCTTCTGGTATGCCCGTTATAGTAACAGGCGCGTAGCGAGCTAGCAATTGCAGTGGGGAAAAGATGGGGAGATGTATCATTTATGCTTGGAGGGTGGAGTAGGAAGCAGGACTGGCGGACTGGGCAACCAGTCGACGGGCTAAAGGAGCGATGGAAACCGGATTTACAGGTAGTCAAGGCGGTGATTTAGTTTCTGAAGTCGACTGCACGACTATCCGGCCGGGATAGAACTGGCGGGGCGGTACAGCCGCCACACGATCACTGAACGAGATTGGGCTGAGAAATGAGGCAAGGCAGCAACGGATGAAAGACGCGGCAATGTATATAGGACGGCTCTTATGTCTCCACAGAAGACATCGTAGCCTGAATAGACCAATCCAATCCAATCCAATCCAATCCATATATCTTAGGCTAGTGGGGATTTGGCCAATGGAGTGGAACGGATTATAGGTCTTAGGAAACCCATTATATCCTTCTTGCGACCCCTGATCTCTGCGGTGAGCTGGTTCATGATATGCTTAATAAATGGGGTGCTAATGCCAAGGGAGAACAGGAGCTTCAGAACCTGTTCACCGCTATCCTGATTCCCTGCCGCAGCCTTGACGATATCCTCCGTAATTTGAATACTGGCATCGCAGAAGAAGAGGAACTTCATCACCTGCTTTCCGCTGCCCCAGTTCCCAGCCGCGGCCTTAATGACGTCCTCAGTAATTTCGATGTTAGGGTCGCGGGAGAAGAGAAACTCCATTACCTGCTTCCCGCTACTCCAATTTTCTGCGGCAGCCTTAACGACGTCTTCGGTAATCTGAGCATTAGGTTTGCGGAAGAAAAGCAACTTTATCACTGATAGCCCGTTATGCCAGTCCTCTTCCGCGGCCTTGACGATATCCTCCGTAATTTGGATGTTGGCGTCGCGGAAGAGGTCCTCTATCACCTGCTTCCCGATATGCTAGTTTCTAGCTGCAGCCTTGACGACGTCTTCCGTAACTTTGATGTCAGGGTTGCGAGAAAAGAGGAACTCTGTTACTTACTTCCCGCTAGAATAGTTCCCTGCTGCGGCCTTGACGACGTCCTTGGTAATCCGGATGTCGGGGTCGCGAGAAAAGAGGAACTCCATCACCTCCTGCCCGCTCTTCCAATTCCCCGCGGCGGCCTTGACGACATCCTCGGTAATTTGGATGTTGGCGTCGCGGGAGAAGAGGAACTTCATCACCTGCTGCCCGCTATTCCAATTCCCCGCGGCGGCCTTGACGACGTCCTCGGTAATTTGGATGTTGGCGTCGCGGGAGAAGAGGAACTTCATCACCTGCTGCCCGCTATCCCAATTCCCTGCAGCGGCCTTGACGACGTCCTCGGTAATTTAGATGTCGGGGTCGCGAGAAAAGAGGAACTCCATCACCTCCTGCCCGCTCTTCCAATTCCCCGCGGCGGCCTTGACGACGTCCTCGGTGATTTATATGTTAGCGTCGCGGGAGAAGAAAAACTCCATCACCTGCTCTCCGCTACCCTGATTCCCTGCAGCGGCCTTGACGACGTCCTCGGTGATTTGTATATTAGCGTCGCGGGAGAAGAGGAACTCCATCACCTGCTTTCCGCTACCCCGATTCCCTGCAGCGGCCTTAACGACGTCCTTGGTGATTTGGATATTAGCGTCGCGGGAGAAGAGGAACTCCATTATCTTTTGATCCCAAGTTTCTGCTATTATCTTAACAGTCTCTTCGGTAATTTGGATGTTGGCGTCGTAGGAGAAGAGGAACTCCATCACCTGCTTTCCGCTACCCTGATTCCCTGCAGCGGCCTTGACGACGTCCTTGGTGATTTGGATATTAGCGTCGCGGGAGAAGAGGAACTCTATCACCTGCTCTCCGCTCCACCCCAGTTTCCCCCACTCCAGGACAGAGAAGGACAACTACACCATAACATTCAGACAAAAACCAACATCCTTAGAAGCCAGTTCTTTCCCCTACCAAAAGAAGCCGACCTCTCTGACCTAGACGGGTACACATACCCAGCCCCAGTAGAAATCTCGCAGGATATCACAGAAGAGCAGGTACTCCATACCATCAAGCGGCTCCCCCCAGACAAGGCACCTAGACCAGATAAGATCACCAACAGAATCTTAAAGCAGTGTGCACAAGTGTTAAGTAAGCCAATTACTAGGCTCTTCCAGAGATGCCTAATACTAGCCTACTATCCTAGACAGTTTAAAACCTCTACCACTGTGGTCCTAAAAAAACCACAGAGAGAAGACTACACCAAGGCAAAGGCGTACAGACCAATTGCCCTGCTTAATACACTAGGCAAGCTGC